>VZQC01001663.1:1686734-1764138 GCA_009823505.1 Rhizomys pruinosus
CCTAGCACTTGGGAGGCAGAGGCAGGTGGATCTTTGTGAGTTCCAGGCCAGCTGGGGTTACAGGGAGACCCTGTCTTGAAAAGACCAAAAAAAGAAAAAAAGAAAAAAGAATAAGCTAGAGAAGCCAGGCGTGATGCAGCACGCCCTTAGTCCTAGCACTCAGGAAGCAGAGGCAGGTGAATCCTTGTGAGTTAAAGGCCAGCCTGGTCTACAGAGAGAGTTCTAGGACAGGTGGGACTACAGGGAGACCCTGTCTCAAGAAGACCAAAAGAGAGGGCGAGAGAGAGAGAGAGAGAGAGAGAGAGAGAGAGAGAGCGCTCGGATCTTAAAGAAATAAGTGAATACACGTATGTAGCACACAAGTGGTCTAAACTACATGAAGTTATATCCACATGAGTGATTTCTGTCCATGTTTTGTCTTTAACTTGACATAGGAAGCCTCTTTCTTACTTTCTTTAAAGAAAGTCCCTTTCCTCTATGGGTCATGTTAACTTTGTCATGGTGCTTCTGTCTTTATAGTAAATAAAATTGTACAAAAGACTCTTGTCCACCCTATTTTGACAATAAGTTGTATTTAAAATTCTAAAAGCATTTTATAAGCTCTGTAGTAAATTTAATGTGTGTAATTTTTAAGGCTCTTGGCAAAGCAAATGCAGCACTCAGTTTAAATTTCTATTTTGTGTCTCATTTTTGTATAAAGGATTCTCAGATTATTTAATAATAAATTCCAAATTTCTGCTATGGAAAAATGGAGTAAGCATTGCTGGGTTGTTCTTTCTTCTAACACTAGATGAAAATATGATTTTCCTCTACTGGAAAATAAAAGGATAATCTAGGCAAATAAATGCTCTATTGTTAAACTCCATCCCCTACCCTCTGTATTGGTGGCATTATTGAGAACAAAAGGCAAAAATACAGAAATTAAGCAAATCAGGACAGCCTCAGTCTTAGCTGACAAGACATTAGCAAGAAACAAGGTTTGGTTGTCTTATGGAGATAGGGTTTATGGAACAGGAAACTCAGAGGTTGGTGATATCTAGGAAGAATTTCCACTGAAATTTCCACCAAAGAATGATGTTTCTTTTTCATAGAAGATATTTTCATCTTTGGCTCAATGATTACATATTGTTCTGTCTACCAGAAGAAAGCTTACTTTTATAATGGAAAATTAAAACTCAATAGATAATTTTGAACAGTGTAGAATTTAAAAAATCAATATATATTATATATTTAGAGAATTTTAACCCATTTGTCTCCCACAAAACCAGAGCATACCGAAGTATGACAATATTTAGGATTAAGAGAACTTTTGAAAAAGAACATTAGAAATAAAATAAAGCATGACCTTAATAAACAATCAGATGAAAATTTTCAGTAGGGAAATACAAAAATAAATGTTTGAAAATTAAATTTTATAGACGATAACTATATATTGTATGAGGTGAAAAGTTGACTGGCTGGGCTTGATCATATACTAAACACTTGCAGAAAAGACAATGAAAACAAGTCCGAATTCATGACAGCTCAAAGGGCAAAAATAAATAAAAGCCTCAAGTACATGTTTAACACTATAAATTGATATGTCATGAAATTACATGTAGAAAATTCTGGGATTAAGATAATGGAGTAAGAAAAATTTAAGATATATTGATATAAAATTTCTCAAAACCTAACTACAGAAATGTATTTGAGAATTTGGCAAATCCAGAAAAGTACAAAGATAAACAATATCTAACCATCTCATATTCAAGTTATTACAAATCAAAGATTTAGAGAAAAAATAAATGAACTCTTAGAGAAAACAACATTGATACAAATTGACATAATTATGAGAATTATTGCCCAAATTTCATGAGACTCAACATTAAGTAGAAAACTAGAATGACAGTTTTGAGATGAAAAACAAATAATGGTCAAACTTCTTCAAGCTTGATTTTTCTTAAAGGTGATAGATTACTTAAACAGATAAAATTACATATGTTATTTAAATTAAATAAGTGGATAAGACCAGAGACGAATAATAACTTCATAATAATGCCCTCCTGATTGTCCAGGAAGTTGTGCCAGCTTAAATAACTATGCAACTAACAGCAAAGCATCAAAATACAAAAGCAAGCTATTACTACTGAAGAAAACATAGATCCAATTTTACTTGGTGGCTATAATAAGCTTATCTATATATGTCATACAGTTAGCCAAAATATCAATAAAGATGTAGAATACTTTAACAAAAGTATATAAATAAATTGTACAATTAGAAAATATTGAATCCAAAAACAGCTTGAATAATCTTTCAAGTGCTCACAAGACTCAGGTGGAAATCCAACAAAGGCTAGGCTGATAATGCAGTGGGTAAGCCTACCTGCTGCTCTAGCAGAAGACCTGGGTTAGGTTCGTAGTAACCATGTCAGGTAACCCAACTCTCCATAATCCCAGCTCCCTCTCTTCCCCTGGCAGCGGCATGGCCATGGTACACATATACATAACCAGGAACACACATATATACATAAAATAAAAATAAATAAATGTAAAGAGTAAAAAAGCATTAATGAAAATAATTTTATCCACGGTAAGATTAAATTAGTGAGAAAATTCAGACTGTTGATTGTGTGATAGCACTTTCCTATCATTCCAATATGTAGAAGACTGAAGCATGAGCAGGAAAATTTTTTTATGAAATCACTCACAAATGTGCGGGTTAAAGAACTAAAGTAAGAGAAAGTATAAACTGTATTAAACTAAAACACAATGAAAACAAAGCCAAAGTAAATGGCTAAAATGGAATATTCCTTATCTCATACTTTATTTATTTTAATGTCTATCAGGGAGTTCTAGCTACATTTATTTTAGCAGTGTATATATTTATTGAGTCTTCACATTTCATAAAATACAGTTTTTGGTCTCTTTTGAGACAGGGTGGCCCTTTTTTTCCCAGCTGGCCTGGAACTCACTCTGTAGACCAGAATGGCCTTGAACTCACAGAGATCCACCAGCCTCTGCTAGGATTAAAGGCATGCAACACCACACCCAGCCACTTCAGAGGCAGAGGCAGGGAGACCCCGTCTCAAAAAGATTTGGAAAAAAAAAAAAAAGCAACACTGAAGAAAAATAGTTTATTTAACTCATAATTCTACATTATATTCTATCACTGTGGAAAATCACAGTGGTAGAAGTTTAAGGCAGTTGGTTATAACTGATCCATAATCAAACCAGAAGGAAATGTCTTAGTCCAAAGTCCTACTGAAAATATGTATATGGGTGCTTGCACATAGCTGAAAGCTACTATATATTAAGAAACACAGTACTGCCAGACAGAGGAAACCTCCCTTTGAGTTATTGGTTAGGGTAGTCCAAGAAACACCCCAAATAATACAAGCTATTGCCAAAGCCCTTGATTGCCTCTTAAAGGCTCTGTTGTTGAAGACAAGGTATATTTCAGACACAGGTCTTGGAGCAATGGAGCTGGAACTGACCTAGAAGTATCCTCTCTGAAGACTTGCTCTCATGGTATCAGGGGATATACTACACAAGATGCCAAGGGGAACAAATCTAATCAATGGTCCAACCCAGCTGGAAAGCCTAAAAAGCAACAATTACTAACCAAGCAAACTATTGCTCGCAGTGTAGTAGTGCCTCTTTCATTCTGGGTTAATCACTTGCTGACTAATTGGGATTAAGGCTGACTCAATATGGGAAGGGGAATCATGTGTGGTACTATAAATATAACCAAATACCCATGGTTGGAGAGGTCATAGTTCCCAGAGAAAAGCCCACTTTGCCACATCTTTATAGCAATGCAATTTCTGTCTTCTTCCTATATATGCATCCTCCTATTAACAGACAAGTGTACCTTTCACCCCTCATCAAAGAAGCTTCTTTTTGCAACTATAGGGACATTTGCATTCAAACTTAATTTCTTGCTTGCTTATTACTCAGATTTCTCCACTCAAACAGATCTGGACCTCATGCCTAGGGAACTGTGCTGCCCTCAGGAGTCTAAGTCTTCCAAACTAACTTAATTAAGACAATTCCCCCACAGATATATCCACTTTTAACTCCATGGAGGAAATCCCTAATTGAGGCTGTCTTCTCAGGTGATCCATCGAGGTTATGTCATGTTGACAAATTTAAGCATTACATTTGGTAAATACATAAATATGTTCAACAGATTAGACAAGTGTACAGAAAATATGATATACATTATTCAGTATTTTCAAACCACTGCAGTTTTGCAAGTATGGAGGACACTATTCTAAATGAAATGTCAATGAAAAAGTCACCGAGTGTGTCTGTATCTCATTTTTGTCTGGCATGAACTGGCCAAATCAGCTTCACATAAACTGATAGTACATGTTTCTAATCCCAGGGTATAGGAGCTGCAGGCAAGAAGATCAGGGAGGTCAGGCAGGGGTTGTAGCTCAGTTGATGGAGTGCTTGCCTAGCAAGGACTAAGTCGTGGGTATGATCATCAGAGCCCATATAAACTATAAGAGATAGAAAAAAGAAGATCCAAATTCAAGGAAACCCTCAGCTACACAGAGTTCAAAACCAGCCTGACAGGAGGAATAATAATAATAATAATAATAATAATAGTAATAACCTTCAATTTAGACACAATTTGAAAAAAATTCTAACCTTATCCTTGGATACATAATAAGTTCGAGGCTAACCTACAATACATTAAGGCCTTTTTCAAATAAAAAAGAACACTGAACGATTCATTTATATTTAGAATCTAAAAAATAAGAACAAAAAAAGAACTAAGGCCAGAATGATGCTCCACATTTAAGAGCATGTGTTACTGTTACAGAGGATCTGAGTTTGATTCCAGAACCCTCATTCGGCAACTCATAAAAGCACCTGTAACTCCAATACCTGGATTATCAATGCCTTTGGTTCCTATGTGCACCACATACATCAGATACACACACATAAAGATACACACATACACATGCACACATAATTTAAAAAATCTTAAAAAATGCAATTCACACAAAATATTAGAAAGATTGTTACCAGTTAAGAGTTTGCATGCAGGAACTGGGGTGGGGTGGGGAGAAGGGAAAGGGGAATGTCTTAAATTTAACTGAAAATGATGTATGAAATACACAAAATGCCACAAAAGTATTAGATTAATATAAAAGAGTCTGCATGGGAAAATAATAGCTAAATGTTTACTAGGTATTATTTCTGAGATCTGTTGACTATCTCCAGCTCAATAAGAATCAAATATTCATTTGAAAAATGCCAAAAGATGTTAAATTATGTACCATAGATGAGTACATGCTATAATAATATGTGAAATGTCTTGATTTAATCATTCCCTAATATAAACATAAATCAATATAGTATATTTTAGTTTATTAAAATATATAATTATTTTTCATTAATTTAGAATAAAAAACAGTAAAAAGTAAAAAATAAGCTATACAGTTCAATTTGAGAACCTAGAAAAAGAAAAATTTAACTCAAAGGAACTTATAATAAAAGGACAATTTAATAAAACAAAAATCAAGTAACAGGGAAAATGGAGAAAAACACCAAGTTTATTCAAATGATTAACGGGGGACTGGAGAGATGTCCTTGCTACTCTTTGAAAGAACTAGAGTTTGAGTCCCAGCAGCTCACAACCTCCTGTAACTCCAGCTCCAGGAAACATCAACATCCTCTTTTAGTCTCTGCAAACAGGGCTTCACTCATGCTGTATGACCCATCCCACACATGAATAGATGTGTTTAAAATAATTAGAAATTCAGATGACTTCAGCCAGCTCAAGATGTTCATTATTATTAATTTTAAGCAAACTGTAATAAAAGTGCAAGTGAAACTAACTTTCCAAAGAGTAAATGGCAAAATTTATGGGAAACTAGCTAGCATCATTGGAAAGTTCTGCTTATTCTGAACATGAAAGTCAGGAAATCTATTAATAGCCTAGCATGAAAGATGACAATATATAAAATAAGTATACCAACATCAATATCCATTCAGAGTCCTAATTTTGATATTTTTTGTGGTTATGTTTCAGACATTAGTTTAATTGGAAGCAAACATTAAATATTTAGGTGTGAACTATTCCTACAATTTTTCATTATCAAATTGGTTTTTTTCTTTCAGTTCTTTTGTTGTCATTTCCTCCAACTCGTATTGCTACTATATATCTATATATATATCTATCTATATCATATATTTTTTTTTACTTGAATTGTAGGATTTTTTTTTTTTTCTAATAGATGTCATGTTTTCATTAAGGAAGTGCTCGAAGGTTCCTCCTTGGCAATTCCAAACAACCATCAATCCTGAAATTTTGCCCCACTCTGGGGTATTTCTCTACCATGGTCCCCCAAATGAAGTCCAGTAAGCACACGTCCTGTCTTGATCCCCCTGTCCTGGCCTCCATAGTACAGCCCAGGTAGTCCATCAATGGCAGTCTATATTCTGACTAGGCTGAAATCCCCTTAGCTGTTTAGTCCACAAGCTGGGTATCTCAGCAGTCCCCATCTGGCATTGAAGGTTTGGAGGATTCTTGGAGAGACATAAGTCCTCAGTCCATATTGGAAGGTTAAAAAGCTGTGCCACCACTTTTAGCACTCCTCAAAGAAGAGTTTTTTTTTGTTTTGTTTTTTTTTTTTAAATACCATTCTGGCCTGCTTTTGATTTTGAAAAATATTATTGTGAAAATGGAGGATGGGTTAGCATTTAGGAGTACATACTACCCTTCCAGAGGATGAGAGTTCAGTTCTCAGAATCCATGTTAGGTAGTTAACAACCACCTGTAACTGTAGCTCTCAGGGACCCAACATCAATTTCTCGTCTCTATGGACAGCTGCACTCACATGCACGAATGATACACAGACACACATGTGTGCACATAATTGAAAATGATAAAGACACATCCTTGAAACCTATGTTTCAATCTTAAATGATTTAGAAACAGCAGAACTAATAATGAAATAAACAAGAAAGATTATAAGTAATTGGTATATTTGATTAAATGATCTGTACACTTTTATATAATTGGTCTTTAACTTTTCTTTTTTCATTTTTTATTGTTATTAAATTTTTCCATAAGTCATACATCATATCTCTTTTTTTAGGGTATCTTCACCTTTATCTTTTTATTAGAATAAAACAGAAATTGTGACTTAGAACCCTTCAGGCTCACCATTCAATTTGCTTTCTCATTAGTTCCTCCCAAAATACATTAAAGCTGTGATTGACATTTATTTCATAACAAATCCTCTCAGGACATTGTATTCCCTGTGGTAAGTACAAAGGGAGAGGAAGATATTTTGAATTTTAGAGCTTTATTATCAGTATGACCACCCCCACCCCAAGGTGAATGTTCTCTTTTTGTTCCACTAACCAATACATATCAGCACAGATAGTTTCCAATTTTTAAAAATGTAATATTATGAAAAATATTTTGCATACATCATTTCTCAATCAATTCTAGAGTCACTTCCTTTTCCATGTCCCCAACCCACCCATGATCACTGCACCTAGCCTGAATCTTTTTTTCCTGAGTCTGTTCCAGAGGTTTTTTTGTTTGTTCCTTCAGTTTTCCTTGTTGTTGTTCTCGTCCACTTGTATTGCTACAGTGATATATTAATTTATATAAATATATATATATATATAATATATATATATTATTATAATATACATAAAACATACATAACATACACATACACTTGAATTGGAGAGACTTTTTCTTCCCTAAAAGATATCATGTTTTCCTTAGAGGAGGTGCAACTTTTCAATATTCTTGATGTGTTTCAGATACATAATTGAGAAAATGAAACTACATTTCTCTATTGCAATAATAAGGTGGAAGAAATTAATATAGTATTAAAAGTTTAAAATATATATGTACTAGGATAAAGTTAAATGGATATTGTACAAGATCTCAATATTGAATGTTACAACATAATTGAAAGACATTTAAAAGTCTTAAATACATGTTCTGAAAGATGTGATATTATTAAATTAACAATTTTCCTGTGATTGAAACCCGGTTTCAAACTAATTAAAGTTCCTTCAGCCCCACCCTATCCTACAGCCCCTTTCTCTACTTCTTTTGAAAGAGAGTCTAGTTTGTTCCCAGCTGGCTTCAGTATGTAGTTGGGATGACCTCGAACTTCTGATCCTACTTCTCCACTCACTGAATGCTAGGATCCCAGGTATCCATCACCACACCTAGCTTTCTTCAGATTCCTTTTAGGAACATGAAATCTTGTTTTAAAACTTATAGAGATGGAGCTGGAAAGATGGCTCAGCAGTTAAAAGCACTGGATATTCTTTCAGAGTACCTAGGTTCACTTCTCAGCACACACATGGCTGCTAAAAAAAATCTATAAATCTGGGTGTGGTGCCGCAGACCTGTAATCCCAGCACTCAGGAGGCAGAAGCAGGTGAATCTCTGTGAGTTCAAGGCCAGCATGGTCTACATAGCAAGCTCCAGGCCAGATGGGACTAAAGGGAGATCCTAATCAAAAAGACCAAAAAACAAAAATTCTATAACTCCAGGTGTAGAGGACTTGATTTCCTTTTCTTAACTTCGCGGACATTGCACAACATAAGGCCTCTTATACACATGCAAGAAATATACTCATTAAATTAAAATAATAATATTTTTAAATAAAATTTTTTTTTCTTTTTTTTTCTTTTTTTTTTCAAGTATCACAATGTTTATTTGATAGATACAAGTAAAAAATCAGGACTTGAACATGATTTGATAAATTGAGTAGATTAATTTCAATACTATAATAAGGGAACAATCAAATTCTCACCATTTTGTTTCAACCCACAAAAAACCACTTCAAGGGCATTAATGGTCTCTCAAATCTGATCAGATTTGTGCAAGTAAACCATGTTTTCTTTTTTAAAAGACTTGTGCATTTGCCCAGGCTCGAGGATATTGAAATCTAGCACATAAATCCATTACTAGAGGTAGAAATACAGGCAATATACTATTAGGCAACAACCATAAGTATTAACATTTAAGATATTTTCTGTAACAATCAAATGGATAATCTAATATTGCACAACTCAAATATTACTGAGCAAAGTGCATTCCTACAGTATTCAGTGTTGCTATTTTCAGTTTTCTAACTTAAAAAAACAGCATTGATAATGGCAGCAAAGAAGGTCCTTGTAATAGACTGCCTCTGCTTGAGAACCTATGATGTAATTATTGCATGCTGCTAATATGCTATCTAAATATTAAAGATATTCCTAAAATATTTGATGGTAGACTGTGATTAAGACATTACACTACAAAAAAAAAAAAAAAAAAAAAAAAAAACCTTATGCAGAGGAAACCCTTACTGACGTGCTTGTTGCTTTAAATATTGTGCTCCAAATGAAGTCCAATAAGCACACGTCCTGTCTTGATCCCCCTGCATTGGCCTCCATGATACGGTTAAAGGTAATCCACAATGTCAGTCCATAGTCTGAGGAGGCTGAATTCCCATTGCTGCTTAGTTCACACTGGTATCTCAGCAGTCCCAGTCCACATTGGAAGCTATAAGTAAAAAAAAAAAAAAAAAGCTGTGTCTATGCCTTTGAGGAGTGCCAAAATGGTGGCAAAATGGTGGCATCACAAGCACATAGTGTCTGGCCTGTAAAAAATTGTACAGAGCCAAAAGATGTCTTTTTTCTTTTTTTCTTTTGTCTTTTTACTAGATATCAAGTTTTGTGTCTGCATTACAGTGTTCTCTGGTCTTATTGATTATTTATTTCTGGTTGTAGTTTCCTTCTGGATGCTTAAGGCCATACAGATAGCCCAGATTAACCAAGGTTTTGTTTTGTTCAGGTCAGTTGAGGATCTGGTCCTCAGGGGTCTCTCGGGTTTTTTTTTTGAGGGGGTGAGTGGGAGCCCCTTGCTTCTTTCAGCTTCTCATCCACCAGTAACATCCACATGAAGACAAAATCAGGTCTTACTAGACCAGGCTTCCTTTTCTGAAGGATGAGCAGACTTTCCTCTTTATAGACTGGACACTGGATGAGGTCCCCTTATTGGCTCTCCAAGACCTCCCTGAACAGGAAGAATGGTGACCCACCTCTGCAGGACTTTTCAAGAGATGCCCACATGTATAATCCCCTAAGACTTGGTTGACCACTGAGGGCAAGGAACAAAGTTGTTCCCCAGGTCCCTCAGCCAAATTGGTAGGGACTACAGGTATGGTCATTAAGCACCCAAAAAGGCTAAGTTGCACCAGCCTGTTACATTGCACCTATATTAACATTGTATCCTTTGGAAACAAACTGCATGTTATTTCCATAGCATATTTATTGATTCACATCTTTCCATTTTAATCCCATATTATTCTAAAAGATGCACACATACCCTCCATCATATACTAAAAGTCCAAGGTCTGAAAATACGTGTTAGGTCAGCTCTAGAATCTGTGTAGGGATTCCCAATACAAGAGCACAGTCGTCTTTAGATCGTGAGGAATATAATATTAACATTGCTCATTTTGTCTTACACCTAGGTACTTGGTATTAGGATCCACAGATGAAGGATACCATTCGTCTTTTGTTTTTCTGGGACTGTGTTACTTAGCATAAAATCTTCTTGTTCCATCCATTTACCTGCAAATTTCATGATGTCATCTTTCTTTACTACTGCATAGTACTCCGTTGTGTAGATGTACCACATTTTCACTATCCACTCTTCAGTTTAGGGGCATCTGGATTGGTTCCAGCTCTTCACTAGTGTGAAGAGAGTTGTAGTAAACATGGCTATACATGTATCTCTGCTGTAGGAAGAGTCTGATGGATATATACCCAGAAGTGGTATGGCTGGGTCAGGCAGTAGGCTCATTTTGAGTCTTTAATAAGAGTTCTCCATACTGCTTTCCATAGTGGTTGCATGAGTTTACATTCCCACCAGCAGTGGATGAGTGTTCCTCTTTCCCCACAACCTCTCTAGCATTTGGTATCATTTGTTTTCTTGATCCTAGCCAATCTTATTGGGGTGAGATGATATCTTAAAGTGGTTTTAATTTGCATTTCCTTAATTATTAGTGATGTTTAACACTTCTTAAGATTTTCTCATCCATTTCTATTCCCTCACTTGTGAAGTCTCTGTTCAGCTCTTTACTCCATCTTTTGAGTGAGTCATTTGTTTTCTTACTCTTTTGTCTTTTGAGTAGTTTATATTCTGGAGGTTAAAGCTCTGTCAGATGAATCAGCAGTGAAGGTTTCCTCCCACTCTGTGGGCTTTCTCTTCACTTCCCTGATTGTTTCTTTTGCTGTACAAAAACTTTTGTGTTTAATAAGGTCCCACTTGTCAAAAATAAAATTTTTTTAAAGTATTGGTAAAGATATCTCATTGAGGAAAGGTGCATGCCAGGAAGCATGACAACTGGACTTGGATCCCTGGGACCCAGAAGGTACAAGGAGAACACCAACCTCCACAAGTTGTCCTCTGATCTCCACACTTAATGCCATGGTACTGGACTATATGCTACCCTGATACATACACATGTATAATTAATTAATTAATTAATTATTAAAGGAATAAATATTAAATAAACATTAAATATTTTAATCTTAATTTATAAGGAAATCAAGAAACCTAAACAATTCAAAATATCCTAAGAAGAAAAGAGGTATGTGTACTATCTGACTGCAGAAATACATAGAAAGCTATGAACACGAAGAGATGGGAAGAGAGGAATAAATCCATCAGCTGAATGGAATAGTTATTGGAAAGTAGGCTGTCCTTTACACTATTACTTTATATTCAGCTGCTCTGGGGGAGAGAATGAAATAAGTGGTCTTGAAACAGAAAGAAAATAAATGACATCTATTTCATATCATAGTCTAAAGCCAGTTTGAAATAATTCACAGCCCTAAATTGAAAATGCAATATTGTCAATCTCCTAGATGAAAATTTGGGCTATGCTTGGATTGTGGTTTGAATAGGAATGTTCCTCGTAGGTTCATATGTCTGAATGCTTGCTTCCCAGATGGTGGTTCTGCTTTGGAAGGCTGTGAATCCCTTAGGAGTTAGATACTTGCTGGAGGATGTTTGTCACTGGGGGCAGGACTTGAGGCTTTATAGCTCAGCCCACACCCTGTCACTCTCTACCGCAAGAGAGTGGATACAATGTGACTAGAAACCTTATGCACCTACTGCCTTCCTTCCCAGCCAAGATGAAATGTTTCCTCAGACTGTGATCCACAATGATATGTTTCTCCCTTAAATTCCTTTTTTCTAAGTATAAGATCACAGTAACAAGAAAAGGAATTAAAACAATTTCATTATACTGAATAAGCAAAAAAAATCACCAATTGAAAGAAAATAATGCCTAAAACTTCAGTAAAATAAGAAACTTTTCATCAAAGGAAGCATTATGGAAATGGATAACAAACCCACTGATGATAAAAAGTATTTTAAGTGCATATTTCACACATAAATATTAAAAGAAATCTTAAACATCAGTAATAAGGAAATCAGTACAACAAATATACAAACAGAGACTTACGTGGAAGATAATAACCAGATGAAAATGTATTCAACCTCCTTGGGCATTAGAAAACTATAGATTAAAATCCTAATGAGGTTGCTGCATTCCATGAGAATGGCTCAATTAAAACTCCCAAAGGAGGCATATTATCTGTAGAAGAGGCAAAATATAAGATTCTCATTTTTTACAAGTGGGAGCAGAAAATGATTCAATTCCATTAAAATGATTTTGAGGCACAATGTTAAATCAAAATTTAAGTATGGTGTGCATATAATAGAGCTTTTTCATATAGTAAATTAATATATACATATTTAGTAGTTACTAGAGATTTAAAGAAAATTAAAAGTATTTATCAAAGTATTTGCTAAGAAAAGAAAGAAAAATAAGGAAAGATGTATTCACAGCAACTAAAAACTGTCATCTATGAAATTATTCATTAACAAGAAATAGATTAAAAATGAGGAACAATCATCTAATCAATAGAACTCTACCCAGTGGTTTAGGAAGGGATAGAAATAAGGAATAGGAAGACTGAAAGGGACTTGTTATGCAAGTGTTCTAAGGAGCTGAACTAAGCGGACCTTAGTTCAGATCCTTAGAACTCAACAGAAAGCTGGATGCAGTAGCACCCATCTGTCATCCCAACTCCCCTAGGGCAAGAAGGCCAAAGACAGGGGATTCCCTAGAGAAGACAGTGCATTAAGGTGGACAGTGAGGATCAGTGACAAGCACTGGCCTTGTGTTAAGGTGGAGAATGAGGAGCAGCAACTGGCATTGGCCTTGTGTTAAGGTGGAGAGTGAGGCTCAGCAACTGGCATTGGCCTTGTGTTAAGGTGGAGAGTGAGGCTCAGCAACTGGCATTGGCCTTGTGTTGAGGTGGAGAATGAGGGTCAGCAACTGGCATTGACCTTGTATTAAGGTGGACAGTGAAGGTCAGCAAGTGGAATTGTGCCCTGACTTCCACATGCATGTCTGCATTTGAATTCATGCATATATGAACACACAGAGACACACAGACACAGACAGACACATTATATATTATCACACATACACAGTTATTTTTTAAAGGAACAGAAATAGAATGTTGGTACAATAATTTAGGGACTAATTACAGAAAAGTGTGAAAGAATCCTCATATCAAGAAGTATATAGTGTGTTTTAATGCATGATTTCCCTATAATTAAGTTCCCAAACCAAGGGAATTAATCTGTGAGAAAAGATGACAGACTGACTTTGAGAACATCTGGGAAGGACCCAAGGAACTGGAGTGTGGGATGTGCAGAATCCAAATCTTCATGAAAGGTAAATAAATTTGTAGAAACTTGTGACATTATGAACTTCAGATCTGTACAATTCACTATATGTGAACTTTCTAGAAACACTCTCCTTAAATTGTGAAAAAAAGAGAATTAAATAGGCAGAAATTTCTCTTGGAATGGGTTGATAACTTAAATGTGGAAATTCGATAGCTGAGTTTAGCATCACTTATTGGGTTTGAGTGATGCTTTTCACATTGGACTTATGTCATCAGTAACTTCATTCCAGCCATCCTATTTCATCTCATCATATTATAGTCTGATTAGAATGTCCCCATGTACTTGATAAACTGTCCCAGATGGTTTGTTACTCAAATGACTACGGAGTCATTTTAAATTGGCCTAGATAGGGGTGCTGATAGTCTTCAGTATTGCAGAGCTGGCTTAGCATGAGGGAATCAAAACTGGTTTAGTCAGAGGAACCTGTAACCTCCTCTACTAAGACTAATCTATATATTTTAACTACATGACTATAAGGAAGAATCAAAATGCTACATATTATAGTGTTTGTGGCAACACTCATTTGATGCCTTACTGAATTTCTTGTAGTCTTATGCTATGTCTGGAGTTTAAAAGTTTCATATTTCTGTAAATTGAAATAGTACGATGACAGTACATGCAAATTTAAGCTATTGTAAGTTCTAAGAAAGCTGAGATACTGATGGACCATCACCACCAGTATTTTATTTGTGTTTTCTGTGTAGAATAAAAATGGTACACATGAGATAACATGGAAATTAAGGAATTATTTCATCAGATGTTTTCTTATATGTACATGGTGTCATATGTAGGGAACCAATATAAAATGTGCCTAATAAAAAACATGATCAGGGTTAGAGGGTGGTTGGTTTAGTGGTTGAGAGGTTACTCTTCCTATAGAAGACCTGTGCCTGGCTCCCAGCACCCACATATGCAGGCTCGCAACCTTTTGTAACTCAGTGGATTCATAGTCCTCTTCTGACCTCTGTGGGCTCCAGCATTGATGCCTGGTGTTGGACTATGGGGAGCTATGCTCACCAAAAAGATGTAAAACATGAAATTATTGTGAACAATTTAAAACAAGCATTTATACATGTAAAAAATTTACATAGAAAATATTTCAATGTTTTTAGTTTTTAAAACGTAACCACAATTTTTATAGAATTTTATCTTTTAGAAAACATGAATTATATGTTATAATTAAAAAGGATTATTGCTAAAATATTTTATCTTCTTAATGAAATTAGTTGGTCAAATTAAGCTTTTTGCAATGATTTTATTTGTATCCATTTACAAAAGATATTTCAAATGAAAATAAGTTTTGACATGCCATAGGTCTGACATTTTAACCCTAACACTGAATGACTACTGATGAGAAAAAAAATGGTGATGATTAAGAGTAGAAGAAATTTTGAAGGAATGTCAGTTTTTAAATTTTATTCCTGGCCTTTTGCCCAGCTCCACTGAAGACTTAATTATGCTTCCTGATAATGTCTCAGGTGAAAAGAACAGTTCTGGTGATCCAAATATTTTGAATGAGGTCATCAAACAGATCTAGAAAGTGATCTTGAGATTCTGATGCTTGGTGATGGACTCTAGGGAGCTATGCTCACCAAAAGACTTTGAGATTCAGTTATCCTCCAATTCTAATAATATTTTTCATCTAGTTTGGATCAATATTGCCACTGGGGTCCCTGAAGATCTTGCTACCTGAAAGGAACAGTGTAAAAGGTTACACTGATGTATGTTCATGATGGTATTAGATGCTTCATGGAGTTAATTGTTCTGTTTCAGAAATATGAGATGACTTCCGACAACTGGCTCGCTAAACAGGTATAGTATAGGAGATCTCTGTCACATGTCTGTCATTATGAACATTTTCATCACTTATCATTTATATAACAACTTTCTCTATATAGTTATTTCAGGGAGTTGCAGAGATGGCTCACCAATTAGGAAGTGCTTATCTTTGCAAGTATGAGGACCAGAGTTTGGATCCTCAAACCTATGTAAATGCCAGGGGGCCTGGTGACCCACCAGTAATTCCAGCCAAGGAAGATGGAGACAGGAGGGCCCCAGAGCTAGCTGGCACGTGCAAATAGCCATATGACAAGCTCTGGTGTTGAATGAGAGATCATGCCTCAAGGAAGAATGTGGAAGATCAGAACAATTGAAAATGCATGTGTGTGGACATGCTTACACTCTGTCACATACATATGCCCACATGCAAACATGCACACACACACACACACACACACACACACACACACACACACACACACACACACACACACACACACACACACACACACACACACTCATGGAATTGGAAAAAGCCAAATGCAGTTATTTCAATAATAACACTGTAAGGCTTTGGTAGTTTTGGCAAAGTTGTTTTTTACATTAAATATTTATGATGTTTGACATACTGGCACATCAGTATCTCAGCATTTTAGAATCAGAGGGAGAGTCTTTAGTTCAAGGCCAGCCCAGACTACATAGCAAATTGAAATGCAGCCTGGTCTGTCTGTATAAGAGGAGGAACAACAACAACAACAATTAACATTACATGTACACACATACAATATGTATTATAATACCCATATTATATATGTATATATACACATATAATATGCATATTATACATATATGCATATTGAGAACTCTATCATTACTTTTCACAGGAGGAAGCACCACGTGGCAGTGCTAGCTGGGTTGGTTTACTTCTTAGCAAAAGTCTTTTGCATTATATTACCTTCTTAGGTCTTCTATACATCACTGGTTTTAGTTTTCAGCCATATGTTGAAACTTCAAAATGTCTAATCTTAGCTACTGTATTCAGTTCTTTAATATTCATGCTCAGGTTTCATATCTCTGAAATCTATAAAGTAATTACACATTCAAATGTCCAAACAGAACACATTTCTCTTCTCACCAGTATTTTCTTTTTACCACAGAAGAAAATAACACAATTGACCATATGGCTATTAAGATGTTGACTGGATCACTCCAAGCCCCTGGTGTATACTTCTGTGCATCTAATTAATTGTCAGACTTTTAAAAATTTGCTTTCCTGGGTCTCTCCATTCATCTGTCTCACTGGTTCACAGTACTCAAGCTCTAACTCTGGGTACCACAGTAACTTGCAAACATTCAATCCTTCATTCTCCTACCAATCTATGCTCACATGATGTACCTGGATGGCTGTTCTGAGGCAACCACTCAGGTGTCACTATAAATGCCACCCTCTCATTCCCATTCCCGTTCCCACAACTCAAAGAACCTAGTGTATTCATCTTTCTCCAGATCATAGTAAACACTCTGGATAGTTACAATGGATGAAATTGATAGTTCTTCCAGTTCAGTGACATACTCCTGTAAAACCATCTTCTCCAATTCACCAATTTATCTTCTCACACAAAGGGTATTCACAGGCACTCTTATTTGGAATAGAATTCTCTCAACTACATGTTACCTATAGGTATTTTAGTTTCCCCAATTCTTCTAAAATAAACTAAGAAGTCACCTTCTCTGATAAACCTAACCAGAGCACAGAACCCAATAAAAATATTTTAAAGACATACGTAATTTGTGGATAACATGTATATGAATATTTCTATTATCCCTCTACCATGATAAAAGAAAAAAATGAATGTCACTGTTCGCTTCCCTTGAAATCTAAACTCCTAACAGAGTATATAGTGCATAAGAAACTCAATAAATATTTCTTGACCGGAAAAAAGGAATGTAGATAGGCTGGGCGTGGTGATGCACACCTTTAATCCTAGGCAGAGGCAGGCAGATCTTTGTGAGTTCAAGGCCAACCTGGTCTACAGAGTGAGTTCCAGGACAGGGAGACCCTGTCTTGAAAAGACCAAAAAAAGAATCTAACCTAGAGCCTGACATCCAAGACAGGTGATCTCCCACTGAACCAAATTCCCAGTGCATAGAGTAGATTTTAAATGAGAATGGAAAATCAATAATAGCATATGATCTGATATACTTTAGCCTTATATTTAAGTTTTATAACTGGAAATTATTGGAGCCACACAGAAAAAATAAAGAATTGCCCGTAAATTGTAAAGAAGGTACCTCATAAATACATCACAGGTAAAGGTGTGTGGAAAGGACTACACAAATGATTGTAGGTCATTTGACTGCTAAGTAGTAGACCAAGGGTCAGGACCCNTTTTTTTTGAGGCGCGTGAGTGGGAGCCCCTTGGCTCTTTCAGCTTCTCATTCCACCAGTTACATCACATGAAGGACAAAAATCAGGTCTTACATCAGGCCAGGGCTTCCTTCTTCTGAAGGAGATGAGCAGGACTTTCTCTTTATAGGGACTGGACACCTGGATGAGCGTCCCCTTATTGGCTCTCCAAGACCTCCTGAACAGGAAGAATGCGTTACCCACCTCTGGCAGGACTTTTCAAGAGATGCCCACAGTATTAATCCCCTAAGACTTGGTTGACCACTGAGGAGCAAGGAACAAAGTTGTTCCCCAGTCCCTCAGCCAAATATGTAGGGACTACAGGTATGGTCATTAACGCACCCAAAAGGCTAAGTTACACAAGCGATGATACATTCACACCTATATTAACAGTGTATGTCCTTTGGAAATACAAACTGATATGTTATTTACATAGTCATTTTTTTGATTCACATCTTCCCATTTTAATCCCAATTATTTCTAAAAGATGCACACATACCCTACCCTCATCATATACTAAAAGTCCAAGTCTGAAAATACGTGTTAGGTCAGCCTAGAACTGTGTAGGGATTCCACATATCAAGAGCTACAGTCGTCTTTAGATGTGGGAATATAATATTAAAATTGCTCATTTCTGCTCATGTCCACACATCGGTACTTGGTAATTAGGATCCACAGATGAACGGATTACCATTGCTTTTGTTTTTCTGCTAGGACTGTGTTACATACATAAATTTCGTGTCCATCCATTACCTTGCAAAATCTTTGATGCTGTCATCTTTCTTTACTCTGCACTAGTCCTCGTGTGTAGATGTACCACATTTTCACTTATCCACTCTTCAGTTTAGGGCACTTGATGCTTCCAGACTCTTCAATAGTGTGAAGGAGAGTGTAGTAAAACAGGGCTTATAATGTTCTCTGCTGTAGGAAGGGTCTGATGGATATATACCCAGAAGTGGTATGGCTGGGTCAGGCAGTAGGCTCATTTGAGGTCTTTATAAGAGTTCCATACTCTGCTTTCCATAGTTGGTTGCATGACGTTTACATTCCCACCAGCAGTGGATGAGTGTTCTCCTTTCCCCACAACCTCTCTCGCATTTGTATCATTTTTTTTTTTTTTCTGATCCTGCAATACTTATGGGGTAGCTCTTAACATGTTGTTTTAATTTTGCATTTCCTTATTATTAGTAGATTTTGAACACTTCTTAAGTATTTCTCAGTCCATTTTCTAAGTCCCACTTTGAAGTCTCTGTTAGCTCTTTACGTCCATCTTTGATGAGTCATTTGTTTTTACTCTTTTTTCTTTGAGTAGTTTATTTTTCTGGAGTTTAATGTCTGTAGATGAATCATAGTGAAGGTATTCTCACCACTCTTGTTGGGGCTTTCTCTTCATTCCCTGATGTTTCTTTTGCTTTGTACAAAAAACTTTTGGTTTATAAGGGTCCCCACTTGTCCAAAAATAAATTTTTTTTTAAAAGTATTGGTAAAGATATCTCATTGAGGAAAGGTGCATGCCAGGAAGCATGACAACTGGACTTGGATCCCTGGGACCCCCAGAAGGTACAAGGAGAACACAAACCCCACAAAGTTGTTCCTGATCTCCACACTTAATTGCCATGTTACTGGACTATATGCTAACCCTGATACCATACACATGCATAATTAATAATTAATTCATTATTAAAGGAATAAATTATAAATAAACACTTAAAATATTTACATCTTAATTTATAGGAAATCAAGAAACCTAAACAATCAAATATCCTAAGAAGAAAAGATGTTATGTGTACTTATCTGACTGCAGAAATACATAGAAAGCTATGAACACGAAGAGATGGGAAGAGAGGAATAAATCCATCAGCTGAATGGAATAGTTATTGGAAAGTAGGCTGTCCTTTACACTATTACTTTATATTCAGCTGCTCTGGGGGAGAGAATGAAATAAGTGGTCTTGAACAAGAAAGAAATATAAATGACATCTATTTCATATCATAGTCTAAAGCCAGTTTGAAATAATTCACAGCCCTAAATTGAAAATGCAATATTGTCAATCTCCTAGATGAAAATTTGGGCTATGCTTGGATTGTGGTTTGAATAGGAATGTTCCTCGTAGGTTCATGTGTCTGAATGCTTGCTTCCCAGATGGTGGTTCTGCTTTGGAAGGCTGTGAATCCCTTAGGAGTTAGATACTTGCTGGAGGATGGTTTGTCAGATGGGTGGCGACTTGAGGGCTTTATAGCTCAGCCCACACCCTGTCACTCTCTACCGCAGAGAGTGGATACAATGTGACTAGAAACCTTATGCACCTACTGCCTTCCTTCCCAGCCAAGATGAAATGTTTCCTCAGACTGTGATCCACAATGATATGTTTCTCCCTTAAATTCCTTTTTTCTAAGTATAAGATCACAGTAACAAGAAAGGAATTAAAAACAATTTCATTATACATGAATAAGCAAAAAAAAAAAATCACCACTGTGACAGAAAATAATGCCTAAAACTTCAGTAAAATAAGAAACTTTTCATCAAAGGAAGCATTATGGAAATGGATAACAAACCCACTGATGATAAAAAGTATTTTAAGTGCATATTTCACACATTAAAAATATTACAGAATTTAAACATCAGTAATAAGGAAATCAGTACAACAAATATACAAACAGACACTTACGTGGAAGATAATAACCAGATGAAAATGTATTCAACCTCCTTGGGCATTAGAAAACTATAGATTAAAATCCTAATGAGGTTGCTGCATTCCATGAGAATGGCTCAATTAAAACTCCCAAAGGAGGCATATTATCTGTAGAAGAGGCAAAATATAAGATTCTCATTTTTTACAAGTGGGAGCAGAAAATGATTCAATTCCATTAAAATGATTTTGAGGCACAATGTTAAATCAAAATTTAAGTATGGTGTGCATATAATAGAGCTTTTTCATATAGTAAATTTATATATATTTAGTAGTTACTAGATATTTAAAGGAAAATTAAAAGTATTTATCAAAGTATTTGCTAAGAAAAGAAAGAAAAAATAAGGTTAAAGATGTATTCACAGCAACTAAAAACTGTCATCTATGAAATTATTCATTAACAAGAAATAGATTAAAAATGAGGAACAATCATCTAATCAATAGAACTCTACCCAGTGGTTTAGGAAGGGATAGAAATAAGGAATAGGAAGACTGAAAGGGACTTGTTATGCAAGTGTTCTAAGGATCTGAACTAAGCGGACCTTAGTTCAGATCCTTAGAACTCAACAGAAAGTGGATGCAGTAGCAACATCTGTCATCCCCAACTCCCCTAGGGGCAAGAAGGCCAAAGACAGGGGATCTAAGAAGACTCTGGCATGTCAGTAACACCTTGTAGGGAGGAGAGCAGCTGCACCTTGTTAACGTGGAAGTAGGCTCGAAACGGATCCAAGAGTAGCTGACTGGCATTGCCTGAAGGTGAGTAAGTAGCAACTGGCAGCCTGAGTGAGAGTGGGTAGACTCTTGGCTTGAGTGGAGAGTAGAGCAGTGGACTTTGAAGTAGAGTGAGATTCAGCAACTGGCATTGGCCTGGTAAGTGAGAGTACTGCAAGGATTGCTAAGTGAGGAGCCAGATGGATGGTGAAGTGAGGAAGGCCAGCAACTGGCATTGGCCTTGTGTTAAGGTGGAGAGTGAGGCTCAGCAACTGCTTGGCCGGGAGGTATAACTGGCATGCCTTGTGTTAAGGTGGAGAGTGAGGCTCAGCAACTTGCATTGGCCTTGTGTTAAGGTGGAGAGTGAGGGTCAGCAACTGGCATTGACCTTGTGTTAAGGTGGAGAGTGAGGGTCAGCAACAGGTATTGGCCTTGAGGTAAGGTGGAGAGTAAGGCTCAGCAACTGGCATTGGCCTTAAGTGGGAGTAAGCGTGGCATGGCTGAAGTAGAGCACTCAGCAACTGGCATTGGTCTTGTAAAGGTGGAGAGTGAGGCTCAGCAACTGGCATTGGCCTTGTTAGTGATAAGCAGCCTGGATTCCTGAGGTGAAGAGGCTCAGCAACTGGCATTGACCTTGTGTTAAGGTGGAGAGTCGAGTGCTCAGCAACTGGCATTGGTCTTGTGTTAAGGTGGAGAGTGAGGCAGCAACTGGCATTGGCCTTGTGTTGAGGTGGAGAATGAGGGTCAGCAACTGGCATTGACCTTGTATTAAGGTGGACAGTGAAGGTCAGCAAGTGGAATTGGCCCTGCTTCCACATGCATTCTGCATTTTGAATTCATGCATATATGAAACCACACAGAGACACACAGGACCACAGACAGACACATTATATATTATCACACATACACAGTTATTTTTTAAAGGAACAGAAAGTAGAATGTTGGTACAATAATTTAGGGACTAATTACAGAAAAGTGTGAAAGAATCCTCATATCAAGAAGTATATAGTGTGTTTTAATGCATGATTTCCCTATAATTAAGTTCCCAAACCAAGGGAATTAATCTGTGAGAAAAGATGACAGACTGACTTTGAGAACATCTGGGAAGGACCCAAGGAACTGGAGTGTGGGATGTGCAGAATCCAAATCTTCATGAAAGGTAAATAAATTTGTAGAAACTTGTGACATTATGAACTTCAGATCTGTACAATTCACTATATGTGAACTTTCTAGAAACACTCTCCTTAAATTGTGAAAAAAAGAGAATTAAATAGGCAGAAATTTCTCTTGGAATGGGTTGATAACTTAAATGTGGAAATTCGATAGCTGAGTTTAGCATCACTTATTGGGTTTGAGTGATGCTTTTCACATTGGACTTATGTCATCAGTAACTTCATTCCAGCCATCCTATTTCATCTCATCATATTATAGTCTGATTAGAATGTCCCCATGTACTTGATAAACTGTCCCAGATGGTTTGTTACTCAAATGACTACGGAGTCATTTTAAATTGGCCTAGATAGGGGTGCTGATAGTCTTCAGTATTGCAGAGCTGGCTTAGCATGAGGGAATCAAAACTGGTTTAGTCAGAGGAACCTGTAACCTCCTCTACTAAGACTAATCTATATATTTTAACTACAATGCCTATACGGAAGAATCACAATGCTACATATTCTGTGTTTGTGGCAACACTCATTTGCTGCCTTACTGAATTTCTTGTACGTCTTACTTGCTATGTCTGGGTTTAAACGTTTCCTATTTCTGTAAATTGACAATACGTCGATGACACGTACATGCCTTTAACCGCATTGTACAGTTCTAAGAGCTGACGACTACTGACTGGCCACTCTCCACCACCATCTTTTATTTTGTGTTTCTGTGTACGATACCCCTGGTACACATGAGATCCAACAGGAACATTAACCGAACTTCTTTCATCAGATGTTTTCTTATATGTACATGGTGTCATATGTAGGGAACCAATATAAAATGTGCCTGAATAAAAAACATGATCAGGGTTAGAGGGTGGTTGGTTTAGTGGTTGAGAGGTTACTCTTCCTATAGAAGACCCTGTGCCGTTGCTCCCAGCAACCCACATATTGCAGGCTCGCAACCTTTTGTAACTCAGTGGATTCATAGTCCTCTTCTGACCTCTGTGGTGCTCCAGCATGATGCCTGGTTGTTGGACTATGGGGAGCTATGCTTCACCAAAAGATGTAAAACATGAAATTATTGTGAACATTTAAAACAAGCATTTATACATGTAAAAAAAATTTACATAGAAAAATCATTTCAATGTTTTTTAGTTTTTCAACGTAACCACAATTTTTATAGAATTTTATCTTCTTAGAAAAACATGAATATATATGTTATAATTAAAAGGATTATTTCGCTAAAATATTTTATTTCTTAATAAATTAGTTGTCAAATTAAGCTTTTTTGCAATGATTTTTTTGTATCCATTTACACAAAGATATTTCAAATGAAAATAAGTTTTGACATGCCATAGGTCTGACATTTTAACCCTAAAACTGAATACTACTGATGAGAAAAAAAAATGGTGATGCTTAGTAAGAAGAAATTTTGAAGGAATGTCATGTTTTAAATTTTATTCCTGGCCTTTTGCCCAGCTCCACTGAAGACTTAATTATGCTTCCTGATAATGTCTCAGGTGAAAAGAACAGTTCTGGTGATCCAAATATTTTGAATGAGGTCATCAAACAGATCTAGAAAGTGATCTTGAGATTCTGATGCTTGGTGATGGACTCTAGGGAGCTATGCTCACCAAAAGACTTTGAGATTCAGTTATCCTCCAATTCTAATAATATTTTTCATCTAGTTTGGATCAATATTGCCACTGGGGTCCCTGAAGATCTTGCTACCTGAAAGGAACAGTGTAAAAGGTTACACTGATGTATGTTCATGATGGTATTAGATGCTTCATGGAGTTAATTGTTCTGTTTCAGAAATATGAGATGACTTCCGACAACTGGCTCGCTAAACAGGTATAGTATAGGAGATCTCTGTCACATGTCTGTCATTATGAACATTTTCATCACTTTCATTTATATAACAACTTCTCTATATAGTTATTTCAGGGAGTTGCAGGATGGCTCACCAATTAGGAAGTGCTTATCTTTGCAAGTATGAGGCCACCGAGTTTGGATCCTCAAACCTATGTAAATGCCAGGGGGCCTGGTGACCCACCAGTAATTCCAGCCAAGGAAGATGGAGAC
Organism: Rhizomys pruinosus; assembly: GCA_009823505.1. Lineage (NCBI taxonomy): Eukaryota > Metazoa > Chordata > Mammalia > Rodentia > Spalacidae > Rhizomys > Rhizomys pruinosus. Next base: position 1,711,349 of record VZQC01001663.1, read on the forward strand.
AGGAGGGCCCCAGAGCAGCGGCAGTGCAAATAGCCATATGACAAGCTCTGGTGTTGAATGAGAGATCATGCCTCAAGGAAGAATGTGGAAGATCAGAACAATTGAAAATGCACTGTGTGTGGACCTGCTTACACTCTGTCACATACATGCCCACTGCAACATGCACACCCACACCACACACACACACCACACACACACACACACTCATGGGAATGGAAAAGCCAAATGCAGTTATTTCAATAATAACACTGTAAGGCTTTGGTAGTTTTGGCAAAGTTGTTTTTTACATTAAATATTTATGATGTTTGACATACTGGCACATCAGTATCTCAGCATTTTAGAATCAGAGGGAGAGTCTTTAGTTCCAGGCCAGCCAGACTACATAGCAAATTGGAATGCAGCCTGGTCTGTCTGTATAAGAAGGACACAACAACAACAACAATTAACATTACATGTACACACATACAATATGTATTATAATACCCATATTATATATGTATATATACACATATAATATGCATATTATACATATATGCATATTGAGAATCTATCATTACTTTTCACAGGAGGAAGCACCACGTGGCAGTGCTAGCTGGGTTGGTTTACTTCTTAGCAAAAGTCTTTTGCATTATATTACTTCTTAGGTCTTCTATACATCACTGGTTTTAGTTTTCAGCCATATGTTGAAACTTCAAAATGTCTAATCTTAGCTACTGCATTCAGTTCTTTAATATTCATGCTCAGGTTTCATATCTCTGAAATCTATAAAGTAATTACACATTCAAATGTCCAAACAGAACACATTTCTCTTCTCACCAGTATTTTCTTTTTACCACAGAAGAAAATAACACAATTGACCATATGGCTATTAAGATGTTGACTGGATCACTCCAAGCCCCTGGTGTATACTTCTGTGCATCTAATTAATTGTCAGACTTTTAAAAATTTGCTTTCCTGGGTCTCTCCATTCATCTGTCTCACTGGTTCACAGTACTCAAGCTCTAACTCTGGGTACCACAGTAACTTGCAAACATTCAATCCTTCATTCTCCTACCAATCTATGCTCACATGATGTACCTGGATGGCTGTTCTGAGGCAACCACTCAGGTGTCACTATAAATGCCACCCTCTCATTCCCATTCCCGTTCCCACAACTCAAAGAACCTAGTGTATTCATCTTTCTCCAGATCATAGTAAACACTCTGGATAGTTACAATGGATGAAATTGATAGTTCTTCCAGTTCAGTGACATACTCCTGTAAAACCATCTTCTCCAATTCACCAATTTATCTTCTCACACAAAGGGTATTCACAGGCACTCTTATTTGGAATAGAATTCTCTCAACTACATGTTACCTATAGGTATTTTAGTTTCCCCAATTCTTCTAAAATAAACTAAGAAGTCACCTTCTCTGATAAACCTAACCAGAGCACAGAACCCAATAAAAATATTTTAAAGACATACGTAATTTGTGGATAACATGTATATGAATATTTCTATTATCCCTCTACCATGATAAAAGAAAAAAAATGATGTTCACTGTTCGCTTCCCTTGAAATCTAAACTCCTAACAGAGTATATAGTGCATAAGAAACTCAATAAAATATTTTTCTTATTTAAAAAATGTAATAGGCTGCGTGGTGTGCATCACTTTAATCCTAGGCAGAGGCAGGCAGATCTTTGTGAGTTCAAGGCCACCTGGTCTACAGAGTGAGTCCAGCACGAGACAAGGGAGACCTGTCTTGAAAGACCAAAAAAAAAAAAAAAAAAAGAATTAGAAATGTTGATGATAAGATCAAAATTCATTTGTTTTGATAGACTTCCATTGGTTCACAGATAGATATTCATTGAGAGAGAGATATAAAATGTATGAATATTTTATTTTGTTCTCCTGTCTCTATCTCTGTCTCTGTCTGTCTCTCTCTACATATATAGTATATATATTATAATATATATATATTTACTAATCCAAACAACTTTAACCTATCAGCATGTAAAATAAAATTAGAACAAAAATCTTACTTCCAACAATGTTCTCTTAGCCAATTAAATTATCCCTAAAAATAAAAATATTGGATATCAAGACCATGATGGATGTTGCTATCTTCTGAATTCTGAATTGTTCCACTTCAGGACATCTATTATTCTGTGTTTTTTTGGAGCCAATAACATTTATAATAGTTAATACATATCAATATGTGAAAATTAAAATCCCAAATTTATGAATCTTGAAGAGAATCCATTTTTAAATGGAAAATGGCTTATCGTTAATGATTCAGGAAGAAAATGTAGTTGGTGATTTATTAGAGCAGACTGTTTTCAACAGAACTAAGGGAATCTTGTTTAATGTTTGAAACTTAAATCATTTTACTTTTATGTGTATGAACATTTTATCTGCATGTATGTACCTGCACCACATGTGTGCAGTGCTCACACAGGCCAAAAGAGGACAATGGATCCCCTTTAAGTGGAATTATGGATGATTGTTATCAGTTACCAAAGCTCAGGGGATCTAAAGTTAGTATGGCACGTAAATCACACGTTTGTCAGTTTGCAAAGTTCACCTTCTCAAACCCAGTGCCATGTGTCCCTGAAACAGTTCCATGAAAGATACCACATATTTAAAGGTAAAGATGGAGGCAAGAAGTGAACAGAATGGAATTGTTGAGAATCACAGAGAAGCAATGGCATTTACCCAGTCAGTAATGTGGGTTTTTTTTTTTTATTTATTATATAATCAGTTATGTAGCATCCTCAAGCTTTACTTATAGGTTACTTCAGGATAATTTAATTTAAAATACATTATCATATATTATTCATGAATGTACAAAAAGGTAACAATGAATATTAACTTTATATTGTGATTAATGATATCTTTAATAATTACAATAATATTAGTCTCCGCCATATGATAAAATAATGAGCATACTCTCCATGACAGTCAGCGTCCCTGTGATGAAGAAGTATCAATGAAGAATATAATTTCCTTGCCTTACATTACACATATTATACAGTAATGTCACATGTATTCAGAAAAACACACCTATAAGTAAATGGATGCATAGACAGTAGATGCATTGAGGGAACATGACCAGATAAAATTGATATATAACTATATAGAAAGAAGATCAAAGAAGACAAAGTATGTCAGGAACAGCAGATGACCAGGCCCTACATGGGTGACCCTCTCATGAATGAGGTGACATTGGTGCTGAGACATGAACCATGAGAGATGGCGCTAGACAAATAGTAAAATGTATGAGTCTGTGGACAGGCAAGACAAGCTTAACCCCTGAGTTCAGAAAAACCCAGCAAACCAGACCCTTGCACGACTGGAAAGTCATTTTAAAGACTTAAAAAGTGAAGGGGATGGAGAGATTGCTGAGCAGTTAAGATCACTGCTTGATCTTACCCAAGACCTGGGTTTGGTTCCCAGAACACACTTGGTAGCTAACAATCCTCAGTAACTCCAGTTCCAGAGAAACTGATGCTTTCTTCTGACCTCCTTGGGCACTGTATGATATGAGTGTCTTTACAACACTCATACACATAAAATAAAAATGAATATATTTTTAAAATATGAGGGTGGAAGGATGGATCAGCAGTTAACAATTAATATGCTCTGGCATATGAACCTGAGTTTGGAACTTCAATTCAGAGGAACACACTTCAGGGCTGCGCAGGCACTGCACTCACACATATATACCAATAATCAAAAATAATAAAATTTATTTTTTATATTTTATTTATTATTGTATATATTGTCAGAAATGAATCTTATAATAAGTAGAGTTGTTGAATAAAATATTTCACAAAATATGTGGGGGGTTGGTATTTTTTTGAGACAGAGTCTCCCTTTAGTCCCAGCTGTCCTGGAGCTCGCTCTATAGACCAGGCTGGCCTTGAACTCACAGAGATCTGCCTGCCTCTGCCTCCCAAGACCTAGGATTAAAGGCTTTTGCCACCACGCCTGGCCACAAAATATGTTTTTAAGGAATTTTATCATTAAAAATTTATTTTGGTTAACTGGCCTCCATATTACCTTCGTATATTTAAAAGATAAATTGCCAAGCACCTTCTCAAGTGAAGGTATATAAATTCTTGTTGTAATCAAGATTTGTCTCCTGTCTCATATTTTATCATTCATATCTCCCACAAAAAGCTTCCCCATCCTTCCAACTATTTACAATCATACACAAAATGTAACATTAAGCTCCCATTTAAAGTGCTAAATGCCATGCATCTTTTTAAAATGATTTTATCAACTCCCACACTAATTTAAAAGCAAATGCCTTGTGCAGCCTATGTTAGATGTTGATAGTAGAAACTGTCCCAGTTCGCCACACTGCTCTAAAATCCTCACCTGCCCTTCTCCATTGCAGAATGAAGAGCCAGTATTTTCTAGAGATGGAAGCAAGTTCTTTATGACAGTCCCTGTCAAGCAAGGTGGCCGTGGAGAGTTCCACCACATAGCTATGTTCCTGGTCCAGGTGGGTGCTGGGATTTTTCTTTGGTTTGGTTTCATTATCAGAATGTCCTTGAAGGACCAGTTATCTTTTTAAAAATCGTGTGTGTGTGTGTGTGTGTGTGTGTGTGTGTGTCTGTGTGTCTGTCTGTGTGTGTGTGTGTGGCCATGCATATTCAAGGCTCATGTCAGAAGACAACCTGGAATGTCTGTCAGTTCTTGCCTCCCACCTCGTTTGAGAACAAAAGGTTCTCATGCTTGCTGCTGCATATGACATGCTAGCTTCCTATGAACCTCCAGATGTCCTCTTGTTTCTGCCTCCCATTTTGTCAGATGGATATTGCTAAGGGCAACTTTTACACAGGATCTTGGTATTTGAATTTAAGTCTTTGTGCTGGCACAGCAAACACTTTACCCACTAAGATGTTTCTGCAGCACTGCAGCTTCAATTCAACTGCCATTCAGAGCCCACAGTGAATGTCAATGGAGCCAAAGCATATGGGACTCGCAAACAGTTTTGAAAGCAAATACCATCCACATAAGTGCATTCAAGGTGCAACTGCCCAAATTCAATAAAATGTAATATGCCATATACATGTGCTATTAATTGAGGCTCTTGGGATATAGAGTTTTATCTATCTAGTTCATTTATTTTTTTTTATTTTATTTATTTTTGAGAGGTCTCAAGTAGCCCAGGCTTGCCTCAGACTCACTATGAGGTTAAGATGACCTTGAATTTCTAAGTCTCCTACCTTGCCCTCCTGAGTGCTGGAAATATGGAATTATAGTCATGCGCAAATAGGTTAAGGGTTTTGAATGCTGGGGATGGAACCTAGACCTTCATACTTGCTAAGCAAGCACTGTATCAACCGAGTTAAATCCTTAAGGCCTAAGACACAGTTTTACAGCTTAAAAACCCCAAATTTCAATAGCCTGGGGACAATCTAGAGAAATTTTATTAGAGAATTCAGATTTTCTGTTTTACTTCAGTAATATTTTGAAAGAATTAGAAACATTTTGAATATTTGAACTGGAAAAATGTCTCAGCAGGTAAAGGTGTTTGCCTTATAAGACTGGTGAGCTAAATTTCATTCTTAGAATTCACTTTAAGGTGGAAGAAGAGAATTTACTCCATAAATTTGTCCTCTGACTTCCACAAACATACCTTAATTCATGTACCCCTGACACTCAAAAATAAATATATAGTTTTCTAAGTTTGAATAGTCACAGTCAAGTATATGATATATGTACATCAAAACTGAATGGTACAGCCAAGCTTGGTGGGACACACCTTTAATCCCAGCAGTTCAGAAGCAGAGGCAGGCATATCTCTGTGAGATGTAAGCAGCATGTTCTTACTGAGGAACACTGTCTCTAAAAGTTCAAAAAAAAAGGTGAAAGGTACAATAAGTTAAAGATGTATTCACACCAGAAAAATGCAATACAAATTTTAGAATAATAAAATAATGTCTAAATGTGTTTTTATTGACACGGGGACCATGTTGTCATCTTTAAGGACTCCCTGATAAGAGGAAGGAATATTTTCTTCTTTCTAAACTTCAAAAGAACTTTAACAGCTTAAAAAGTTTTAAATATTTGAAAATCAATAGGTTTATAATAGTTGGCTTAATATGGGAAGATGAATGAGTCAATTTAAATTTAATTCCCAATCATGAACATTCAGGAAGAAACAAGCATCCTTCAAGATCAAATGAGCATCTGACTCTCACAGGATAAAGGATTTATAATGACAAATAATTGGTACTGAATTGAAATCTTATGAGAGTTTCCCAGGCAAGCTTGCCAAAATTCATTTATTTTTCTTGCAAAATATATATATAAATGTGGCATAAGATTCCTCACAAGTTTGGCTCCATTTAAGTTCTTAGATAAGTGGAATGTGAATAAATTGGGAAGAGGAACTGGAGAGTGGGTGGGAGGGGAGGGGACAAGAAAAGTCAAGGAATGAATTGGTCAAAATGCATTATACACAGTATGAAAGTCTCATAATGACACCCATTGTGTATAATTAATATGTGCTAATAAAATCAAAAGAAAATAATTGCTATTGTCTATACCTCTACACATATTTGTATTGAACAGTTTTTGCTTGGGATTGACAAATTTCATGTCAGTATTTAAAGTTTAAAACTTATTTGAGGCTTACATTGTTTATAACAAATAATTGTTATAAACTCAACTTTAATCTTAATCAAGGTCGAAATAAATATTTGAGAACATATATAATTTCTACAGCAGAGATAAGGTTGGTTTCTCTAGTATGCTATGAGGTGGGAAAGCAGACTAGTTATAAGCTCATGAATAATTTGATCACATTTACATTTTAAATAAATTTGTACAGCATTTTGGAATTAAATTCTGAATTTTTCTATATGAAATTATTTATTGATTAGAAAAGACATAACTTTTAAGGTAACATTTTCATTTTCATGTCAAACATAGGAATCACTAGGAAATTGCTTTTAATAACATTTGCTAAGTAAACTCTGTGATCATAAACACTAGGAAAATATTCTAACCAACAAATTGTACTTTATAAATATTGTAAGAGTTATTCAATTTTCCTTTAAGATACATATTAGTTAACTGTGTGTGTGTGTGTGTGTGTGTGTGTGTGTGCAGACATATGTGTAACTCCTCAAAGGGAAGAGGAGCATGCTGGATCCACTGGAATTTTAATTATAGTTGGTTATAAGCTGCCCAACATGGGTACTAAGAATTTGAAGTCAGTGTATTTAACACATTAAGGAATGAATTAGTGTCTAGTATGGCACTGGAAAAATAATATCATATATGAAAAAGTACTTTTCACATGTAGCTCTTTCTTTTTATTATTTTTTTTCTTTATTCTTGAGAAGTTCAAACATGTATATAGTGAAATATGGTCATATTTACCCTCATTCCCCCTACAATCTCCCATGTCCCTTTCAACATAAGTCCCTTCCAAATTCATATCTTATTTTGATATAATCCTCTAAGTGCAGTGGGTGCTGCACATGTGTAAATAGACATGGAGCCATCCACTGGAGCATGGGGAGCCTACCAGGAGCCAAAATTTCAGAAAGAATGATTTTCCTTTCCCCAGTAACTATCATGTGCCAATAGCTCCCCTGTAAGGAGTGGAATGAGTGTTTCTTTTAAGTCCTTATGAAGAACTTCATGTGTCCCCAGAACAGACTGGCATGTAGCTCATTTATAATTTCTGCAGTGTTTAGAGTAACTTCATAGAGCAAATGTGTTGACATGGTTCATCTTTCATATAGAGAATGCAGCAAAATTGTCACTGAAGTAGAAAACATTGTGCTCTATTCTGGTTCTGCATATTTATAATTTGTCTCACAGAGAAATGAGCAGGACTTCAAGATCATTTGTGGATATCTTGGCAATTAGCTGAAATTAATCTACTTTGTTAGTGAATCATAAGTCGGTACTTTAGGTGAATATAACTTACATTTCTCACAGGCACATGAATATATATATATATATATATATATATATATATATCCCATACAAATCCTCCCTCACATATGTGAAGGCAGACACACACAATTTCAGGGTATATTTTGAAAGGTTTTACTTTAATCTAAAAAGAGGTATAAAAATAGCTATTTTAGTAATGTGAATACAGTATATATATATATATATATATAGTATATAGAGAGAGAGAGAGAGAGAGAGAGAGAGAGAGAGAGAGAATACAAAAAATTGAAAAATTTTGATCTGGATACATTAACAAGGGAGTATATAAAACTGAATGGCAGCCCCATTGTTCCATATTGCTAGGCTTTTATTCAATGCTGCATGTATTTCCATTTCCTTTTTACTTTAAAAAATATAGAATTTTTTAAAATATTGCAATTATACATAATTTAGGTTTGCAACATTTAAAGAATGACAATTTTTCTCACATTATGTAATTGAATCCTTAATATTTTGCATTTAATATTTTCTGAAATATGAGGTTAATAGAAGTGGCACATTCAGTGAAATACTTAAGATTCTATCTTTAAATTTTTACCTACCCTTGATGTTAAAAGTAATTCAGAAAAAAAACACTCTTCTAACAAACGCTTCTATTTACAGATCTTCCCATTCAAATACATTTTTTTTTAGTGTTCAGATGTTCCAAACTGAAACACAGCAAGTTTAATACATTTGCTTATGTTTTGATAGATAATGACAAATATGCTCCTCAAAGCATAGAAGATAATTTACAATGGAAATAATCCTGTGCATAGTGTTGGCCACCTCCACAAAGTCAAACACACACTGCTGATGACCTCTACTCAGTCATGTATGCAATACTGGTGACTGCTGCACACTCATGCAGGCAGCACTGGTGACCTCTACATGACTATGCACACAACACCAATGTTGCTACAAAGTCGAGCACACAGTATTGATGACCTTTACATGGTCATACACATCAAATCTTTGCAAACATTTTGCTCTCTTAAACAATGTGTAGATAGAAAACATAAGAGGGCAAGCTACCAAAGTGCTCTCAGAATCTCTTCAGTCTGAGTGTCAGGGCTATCCTCAGGAAACTTAACTGGACATTTGTTTTTCATTTATAGAAGCTTTCTCTAATCAATGTAAGTTAACAAGAAAAAAAATTATCTTACTTTCTTCTAGTCTTTTACTTTTAAATACAATCACAATTTTATGCAACTATAACATGACATTCTGGTATTTTATATATAAGCATGAATGTGTGTATCCACCTGTGTGTGTACATGCATGTGCAGTCCAGTCAATGTCATTCCTCAGGAGAAATCCATCTTGTGTGAGACAGGGGCTCACTCATCACATCAACTTAGCAGTTGGCTGGCCAGTGATTCTGGGAATCTGGTGTTTCTGGAATCAGAACATGCATATTAACATGGGTTCTGGAGAGTCAAACCCAGGTCCACAAGCTTCTGCAGTGAACAGTATCAACTGAGCTATTTCCCTAGCCCCATCTTGATATTTTAAATTTATATTTCAAGTACCTACTTTTCCATAATGTTAAATAATTGTGAAAATAATTCTTTAGAGTTATTAATATTTAATTGCCTTAATGTATGTTTAGATTACAATTGTTTGTTCAGTGAAGTGATATACATCTTGTACATTCATATATGTTTTGTATTATTTATCAAATATTTAATATTAGAAGTGCAATTAATGCATAAAAGTAAAACATTTCTCAGTCCTTATATACATATTTTCCAGATTGCTATCATTATGAATGTATGAAAGCAGAATTGTGAATGTTTCCTTCAGTTTCATATAGTCTATTAAAATAGTATTTTTAAAACATGATTTGGGGGATAGAAATTAGATTCAGGAATTACAAATACTGGCCCCATAATCACGAGGGCCAGAATTCTGATTCCAGCACAGAAGTCAAACCTCCTCATAAACTCTTTACCTCCATTTCTGAGAGCAGTCTTACTGGAGCTTGATGTTTTTCAACCTAGCCACGGAGCAAGCCCCAGATTCAGGAAGAGACCCTGCCTCAATGGAAGGAGTCTCTTGATATCCACTTCTCAGATCTGCATGTGAGGCCAGACATGTGTACCAAATGCTCACACACAGACAACTGTACATATGCTCACACACACAGATACACACACACACACACACACACACACACATTCAAATAAATAAACACCTTAAATATTAATTTTTTCTAGAATAATTACTCCTATGAAAAATTGAAACTATGCTAATTAATATACATGAAATTGTTTCACTGAACTATCATTTGCTGTATGCAAATAATCAATTTCTGGAATATCCTGATCCTCATATGGATGCAAAAGTTCTTATACTTCGACCAATATATATTTGATTACTTAAGATATTCATTCTTCCTAAAATATTAATTGTTATACAGACCTCTAGTTTCTGAATTCCTACTATTATAATTGCAGCAACCTTCCATCTGCAATTCAGGCTGCAGTGGAGAACAAGTTTTACCAAACACATGGCACCTCTATTCTCATTGCTGTAATAAAACACACAACAAAAGCCACTGAAGTAAGGGAGGGTTTATTTTGGCTCACAATTTAAAACTGTAGTTCATCGTAGCAGAAAAGGCATGGCAAGAGGAGCTTGAAGAGGCTAGGTTGGTGGTGTGTAGAGTCAGGAAGCAGAGAGAGATATATCCTGGTGCTCAGATTACTTTCTCCTTTGTGTTACATCCTGGACCCCAATTTATGGAAAAGGGCCACCTACAATTAATATGGATGTACTTTCCTCAATGTCCTCCCCCAGAGGGGTGTCTCTTATGTCAAGCTGTGTCCTGTCCTTTACCACCCAAATATGGGGTGATCAGAGTTTCCATGATAGTCAATGTTTTATATTTATGGATCTAAACAGTGGTAACTGCAGCTTGCAAAATTGTGCTAAATAAAAAATTACATGTTACTACATCCACTTACTTCATCTATTCAGCAACAGGACGTTTTACTCAGGAGAGCAGACGGTTCCACCTGGAACAAATAAAGTTCCATTATTCATTATAAATATTGTGGAGAATAGCATGCCCCCAATTCATAATTCTATCACCTAATCAACCTAATAAAAGTTTTCATTAAATTTCACTAGTCTATCTGAATAGAACATTATCTGGAAACAATTGGCTCATTTTGTGTGATGAGTAGTCAGTAAATTAAAGCATGCTATTTTTTCAAGCTCTACAGTATCTCCCATATTTAGAAAGCATAGATGTTAAACAGAACTTAATAAGATATTCAAATGAGCTGGATGTTACCAGGTGAAAATCACAGGCACAATTGTATCTTCACTGATGTCAATGTGCTTTCAGTTTGTAAATAGAAATATATGGCGGCCGAGAACCGTCTGAAACTCCAATTCCAGGAGAACTCCAGTTCCAGGGGAATCTGACACCCTCTTCTGACCTCCGAGACATTGCACGACATGGGTGCACAAACCTACATGCAGACAGTACATTTATACACTTACAGAAATAAATAATAAAAAACTAAAAAAAAAGAAATATATGGTTGATATTTAACTTATTTGTGGAAGATAAAATCATCAACTTTGGAGATATGTCTAATGTCTAGCCGCAAACAAGAACCATCGCATTCTAGATTTTCAGCACTTGTTTAAAAAATATTTTTTTTTATTTTATGTGTATGTGTGTAATACCTGCATGTATTTAACCCATGTTGTTCAATGCCCATGGAGGTGAGAGGAGGGTGTTGAATTCCCCAGGAACTGGAGTTAAAAATGGCTGATAGCTGAGATGTGTGCTGGGAATTGAACCCAGGTCCTCTGCAAGCCCAGCCAGTGCTATTAACTGTTAAGCCATCTCATCAGCCCAAAGTTTTTCAGCCCTTTTTTGAAAATTAATAAAATCACAGGATTGTTTGCTGTTTTATTCTAAGTTAAAGTTGAAATATTAGTTGAACTCAAAGTAAATTGTCATGTTGTCTCTATCAAACTCCATTCAAGCTTATATCGATATTCAGTGTTTGTGTTGCTCTGTGTTAATATAGTAGAGATTATGGATTCATAAAAATACATATGGTGAAGAAAGATTTCTCAGCAGTTAAGAACGCTCTATGCTCTTGCAGAAGTCCTGGGTTTGAATACCAGCACTCACATGGAGGCTAAGAACCCTTCATAACTCCAGTTTCAAGGACCACAATGTCCTCTTCCATCCTCCGTGGACACTGCATGACATGAATGCACTTACATTCAAGCAAGCATGACACTCATACACATAAAATAAAAATAAATAAAATTTTCAAAATCTTTAATAAAAAATATGTTGCTGTGGAAAAAAAAATGTCAGTCTTTTCTACCATGTTAAATGTTCATTCCTGGGCAAATAAGATTAAGATGGTGGATAAAGTAGCTTGTCCTAAGTCTGACAGCCTGAGTTCAATCCCTAGGATTCACATAGTCAAAAAAGATAACAGATTCCTCCAAATTGTCCTCTGTTGGTTAATGTATATCACCTGTGGTTCCTTTAATCACACCTGGCCACAATCCACACAATGTTCTTCCCTCCTAGAACCAGGCTAGCAGCTTTACAAGGCTGTAAGCCTCATGGCTGTCTTCTGCTGGCAGGCCAATAGTCTCTAGGCTGAGCTCTGGCAAGAAGCGGGGAGGAAACCATGGAAAGTCATCTGAAGAGGAATGAAAGAAATGGACTTAGAGAAGGTCCAGGAGAAAGACTCAGTTTTATTCATGCCAGCAATGTGTTTATATACTAAAAGCTACTGTGCTCTGGGCAAGGAAGTGGGGAGCAGGAGGAAGGGAAGGACAAGCCACCTTGGCTTCTACCGGGGGGCTGCAGAGCTCCTGTTTGAGCAACCAGTAAACTAGAGGTATGACATTTTGCTCAATACCTTAAGGGAAGGGGCCATCTGAGTCTGGAACTTTTCAGTGATAGGTGAGGTAGGAAACACTGCAATATCTTGACCTCACAGAGCTACAAATAACTCACAGAGACAACTTGAATGCCCTTGGAGATATCAGATAACTGAAGTTCCAGGGCAGGACTTACAGGTATGCCTCAAGCCAGGCAAAGTTTCATTCCTACAGTCTTCTGACCTGCATATGTATGCCGTGGCACACGCGCGTGCACACACACACACACACACACACACACACTGATTCAATCTGTCAATCAATCATCAATGAGTCAATTAATCAATACGATTTTTTTTCTTTCCTATGGCTTTATATCAGCTGCAAGCGTTTGAAAAACTACCTGTGCTTCAGACATTCCCCTTTGTAAACTGGTCAAGTACCAACATTTATTTTGTGCACTCTGTAGTGATCTTCCTTTTTCTAATTGGATTGCTACAAGTTGTTTAGTGTCCAGACAAAAAATTAACATGGTTACTGTCATAAAATAATGCTAATTTATGGAAACTTTGTCTAGTCTATTATAGATGAGAGGTGAGTTCACAGTTTTCCTTGGTATTTATTTACTTGATAGAAATAAAACTGAAAGTAATAGATATTTGAAATAAGGTCAAAAGTCTGTGAGGTTCTTACTATGGATTCCAACAGGAGATGTTTAGATACGTTTTATCATTATTATTAGTTAGGTGTATTTGTATATCTGTGTGTGTGCCACATATGTGCAATGCCATTGGAGACCAGAAGATGGAGTTGGATCCCATAAATCTGTGAGGTATAGGCAGTAGTGCCTGATATGGGTGCTGGGAACCAAACTTGGGTCCTCTGGAAGAGCTGCAAGCACTGTTAACATTTGCATCATATTTCTAGCCCTCAGATCTTTGGTTCCTAAAATTTTAAGCAATATGTTTTGTTGTAATCTTTTGGAATTTTTGAGATAAGGTCTAACAGTGTAGTTCTATCTGGTTTTAGACTTACCATGTATTCTAGTCTGTGCTCAAGTTCCTGATTCTCCTACCATCAGCCTCTTACTGCTGAGATCACAGCCATGTACCATCCAGACATTTGTAAAATTGCAGTACTTTGAACCAAATGGGTATTTGATGTGAATACAGCACTATTGTATTCTTTCATAAACTGAATACAAACATCTCTTAAAGTGCTAAAGTTTTACTCATAAACATGTTAAACCAATATTCCATTTTAAAACACACATTCATACAGCAAATATTACTGAGAAGCAGACAAAATAATTGATTCAAAATCTGAACGATAAATCTTTCTAGATGTTCACAGACATTAAACAAAGTTTCATTATAATGTCTTAAATAATTTTAAGTCATGAAATTGACACTATAGATGAATTGAAATCTTTAAATATTAGTATCTTTTTTGGTTCATTTTAAAGTAGGTCCTGAAAATAAATAAGTATAGCTGCCTGTATGTAGTTTATTGACCACCGGTAAATCGAAAATGCCTGAATTAGGACTCTTTGCCAGCCTTGTACAGGACTACTTAAAATCAGGTGAATTTGATTTATGCCTCCAAAATCAGAGTAACATTTGAGCTAGTCCACAAAGAATTTGAAACAATGTGATATGCTGACAAAGACTGAAGACTTAAAATGAGAGGCTTTTTCTTCTTGCTTTCCTTGAGACAGGTTCTAAGAATATAGCCCAGGCTGACTGCAACCTCACTATGTAGCAAGAATGTCCCATAACTCTCAATCTTCCTACCTTGCCCTCATGATTGATGGCATTACAGGTATATACCAATAGGGCTGACAGGAATAGAATATTTAGGAAGGTGAAAGAAATAAATTCTTAACAAGAAAACTAGGAAAGTTTTGAAGAAAGATTCTGTTACTGTTGATACATAGTGAACTACATGGTCCTCTTTTGATTTCTGCTTCTGGTAGAATTGGCAGGATTTCATGGTAAGGAACTCCTCCCATACCAAATATCTTGACTATGGATATATTTATACCAAAATATCCTAGGAATATTACTTAGGTGGTACATTACATTTTCTCATGACAATGCCAGCTACAAAATTAGAATTTAGTAACAGCAATTACAACTTTTAAAATAACAAAGCTCTTTTGTAATTTGTAGATAAAATTCAATAATTTATCTGTATCTTATATATGTAGGTCTACATTATTAGATGGTAAAGTCTTTGCTTTTAAAAATATTTTGCCTTTTGGCTGAGAACCGTCTGTAACTCCAATTCCAGGAGAACTCCAGTTCCAGGGGAATCCAAGACCCTCTTCTGCCCTCCGCGGCATTGCACAACATGGGTGCACAGACCTACATGCAGATAGTACATTCATACACATACAAAAATAAAATTAAAAAAAAATTGCCTTTAATCCCAGCACTCAGTAGGCAGAGGCAGGTGGATCTCTGTGAGTTCAAGGCCACCCTGGTCTACAGAGCAAGCTCCAGGCCAGCTGGGACTAAAGGGAGACCCTGTCTCAAAAAGACCAAAAAAATTGTATTATTTTTACGTTATGTATGACGATACTGTCTCATGTATGTAAGAGCACCCATGTCATGCAATACATGTGGAGAACAGAAGAGGGCATTAGATTCTCTGGAAGTGGAGTAATGGATGATTTTTAGCTACCATGTGGATGCTTGGAATTGAACCCTGATCCTCTGCAAGAGCAGACAGGTTTCTTAACTGCTGCGCAGTTTCTCCATACTCAATTAGATGGTAAATTATTTAATCCATGAATAACATAGATATTATATTTTGTGTACGTCTTTGACTTTTACTTTAATTACTTTATTTCATATGTGGTCAGAGGACATTATTCAGGAATTAGGTTTCCTTTTCCACTGTGAATTCTTTGGTTCCTACTCAGCTCTTCAGACTTGAGTGCAAGTGCTTTTACCCGCTGATCCATCTCACAGGCCCTGGTTTTTCTATAAAAAGAGAATAAAAATCAAAACTGTATGTAAATCTTGATATTTGATATGTAAATCTTATATTTTTTAAATTTCAAATATTAAAATAGCGTAGGTTATATATTTAAGTAATGCTAATGTCATTTTGATTATTGTGATTTGATGAAATGGAAAAAAAATCTATCCTTGAAAAAATATCCGCCAAAGCTTCCAGATTCTAATAAATTGCTGCTTCTGTCTTCCTTCCAAAAGATTCATCAACCAAAACAAACAAACAAACAAAAACTACAAGTTCTTAAAAATATTGTTATTTGGTGAATTGAATATTTTATCATTACTTTTGTAACTTTCTCAAAGTTTGAATATTATGTAAATAATCAGAAAGTAGGGCACAATCAGTTTGGTACAAAATAAGGAATAAGTCAAAAGTAACTGTGATAAGACTGAGTGACAGATAAAGAGCCAGGAAAGCTCATATGCCATTGAATTCTAAATTGGGCAGCTTTTGGAAAACAAATGCCAGTCCTGTGTGGTGCCATATGCCTGTAATCCCAGCACTCAGGAGGCAGAGGCAAGAGAATTTCCAGTTTGAGTCCAGTCTTTGCTACACAAAGAAACCTTGACTCAAAAAGAAAAAGGAAAAACAAATGTGTGTCCCATGACCAAGCAGGACCATCCCTAGTGGTTTGTTGGGCCTTCCATGCCATGTCCGTGTGGATACTGCAGCAGAAGTGATGCTCGTTTGGGGGAAGCAACCTCACAAGGTAAGTACTTTGGATCCCTAGAAACTCAGGTAACCAGCCCACCTGTCATCCATAGCCTCCAAAGGCAAAGGATCCCAGGAGCAAGCTGGGATCTTACCATATCTGAGAACTCTGAAGCAACTGAGAAAGCTTCTAAAGTGAAGATCATTTTGCAAGCTTCACAAGCATGTGCACATACAACCACACATATGAGTGCCCCCACATATTCAAAAATTCTGTACCCTATGAGTGTGCATAATTACTACAAGTCAATGATAAATGTCTGAGGAGGTAGACAGCTTTATCCTGATTTGAATACTATAAAACATATGCATGTTTCAAAGCAACACATAAAACCCCATGAATAAGTTCCATTTAAATTTATAACATTAAATAATAAAAGTGAGTAAGTAATAAAAGTGAGATTTTGATAAATCCACTGGAAATTATGTAATGGATTATGAAGAAAGAGTAAAAATTTGGAAGCAATTCATATATTTAGATCATTTACACCATAGTCTTTCAATGCAGGGAGAGGTCCTTCAGGAAAGGCCTGTGTATTAGTTATTTTCTGTTACTGTGATAAAACACCATGACCAAGGAAAGTTACAGAAAGATCCAGATGGATGAGTGTCTATCACAGTGGGCAGAGAACTGAGTACTCATGTGAGCCTTCAAGCAGGCACAGGAAGCAGAGAGAATAAAACTGGAAATGAGGCATGGCTATCTACTTTCAAAGCCTTCCCCCTCAGTGATATGCTTATTCCAAAAAGGTCATACAGACAAAGCGTTCAAATGCTTGGAGCATATAGGAGGGGGCACTCTTCTTTCAAATTATCAAGACTTCCAAGCATGAGGAACTGAATATGATACCCAGAATTCTCATAACAACAAACCAAGAGGTAGAGGCAAACAGATCTCTTTGACTTCAAGGCCATGCTGATATCCATAGCAAGCTCCAGGTAGATGAGACCCTGTCTAAAAACCTTCCGGGTGTGGTGGTATGAGTTTATAAGCACTGGAGAAACAAAGACAGTCAGATTTCTGAGGCTTATTGGCAAGACAGCCCAATCTATTAATGAATTACTACTTGGTAGTAGTAATAAAAAAATAGAGAGACTCTGTCTCAAAAAAAAAAAAATATACACACACACACACACACACATATATATACATATATTATGTGTGTGTGTGTATATATATATATATATATATATATATATACACAGATACACACACACACACACGTTGGGGGGGTAAATAAATGGGTAGACAGTGACTGAAGTAAAACCCTAGAGGTTGTCTTTTGACCCCACATACATGCATATACACACACCTGCTCAAACACATGCACACTCCCACCTACACACAAAATACCACAAGTGTGCTGCAAATCAGCTATGCTTCTAAAACCAGTATAAATTTATCTTTAAAAAAATTATTGAGTGAAAATAGCAAACCTCATAGTAGTGTATATTAGATAAAGAATCAAATAATATTGCTTGTTTGAAGCAAAGTGTCTTCTGAAATGTTCATTATGCATTTTCACGACCACTCAGCTGCTTGTTATTTCACTGAGACTTAGAGAAGGCTTATGCTGGTACCAAATGCTATGCTCAGGAGAACTCACAGCTGTGTGGCCACCTGGCCCTTCCTGGATTGTGTTCCTTTCTACAGCAGAGGGATCAAAGAACCTCCTCTCAAGGTTTCTTCATAGGAATGTGTGCATCCTTGATTTTAACACAGGAAATTGAATGTTAGTTGAGAAAGAATTACATGTGGGAAAAGCAGCTGGTATTTTTGTGTTTACCAGGGTGATGCTGTTCAAGAAAAGATGAGAAATCAATATTTTCAATTTTATTTTTTGCAGAGTAAAAGTGAGCAAATTATCGTGAGGCATCTGACATCAGGAAACTGGGAGGTGATAAGGATCTTGGCATATGATGAAACCACTCAAAAAATGTGAGTTTTTTAAATTATTATTTCAGCTTCTCCTGGGCTGGCTTTTTAGCATTTTAAGTTGTAATCTTTTCTATTATTAGAGAATTTTTTCTACCACATCCCTAGCTCAACAAAATACCCATGTAAAAATAAACTTTTCTTTAAAAGTGTACTCTTGAGGCTAGAGAATTGGCTCAAAGTTTAAAAACAATTGATGTTCTTGAAAAAGATCAGAGTTCAGGCAACACTCAGTAGCCTTTATTTCCATGTCCAAGAGGTCCGATACACTCTTCTGGCCTCCAGGGCCACTCATGTGCACATACACCCACAGTCACACACATACACATAAATATACATTTTAAAAATCTTAAAAGTCTTGTTATACTTCATTCACACACTTTATTTTTTTAATTTTATTTATTTTTGTATGTGTATGAATGTACTGTCTGCATGTAGGTTTGTGCACCTGTGTCGTGCAATGCCACGGAGGTCAGAAGAGGGTCTCAGATTCCCCTGGAACTGGAGTGCTCCTGGAATTGGAGTTACAGATGGTTCTCAGCCACCATGTGGGTGCTGGGGATTGAACCCGGGTCCTCTGCAAGAGCAGTCGGTGTTCTTAACCGCTAGGCTATCTCTCCAGGCCCTGTTCACACACTTTAAATACACACAAGCTTACCACATAATCTTAAGACATTTAATAGAGATTATGAAACAGGGTAATTATTTTATAATACAAAGATTTTTTTTCCAAATTAGAGCAAATACCCATGAATGAGTAACAAAAGAGCTGTTGCTAATCTTTTGAGTGTGTTAGAAAATGAAGTGAGAATTCAGGTTGACAACACAGATCTACCTCTAAAGTTTGTGTTGCTTTTCTCCTAACAGATACTTTCTGAGTACTGAATATTCTTTCAGAGGGAGGCAGCTCTACAGGTAGGTGGTATGAACTCTCCTCCCTGCACAGTTAGGATTCTCAGAGGCCATCAACACAAGACAATGAAGACATAGGAAAGCCTGGGTTCATTTTCAATATGGCAATGGAACAGCCAGTATTACATGTGGACCCTACTCTCTTAGTCTTGTCCCTTGGACTTAGCCCTCTTGGAGTCTAGGGAACTACATATGGATTGGGATTTTTCTCTCTTGTTGCTTACTTATTTTTTAAAAGTGCCTGCCTACATTAGAGACATCTACATATATTTTCCTAGAAAGTCTCCTTCTGTTGGATCCCCTGTTAAGTTTTCAGTACATTAATGTAGGGTATGTATAATTTATTTCCAAATAATATAATTGGTCTCTTTATACAAATTCTAGCAAGAAATTACTCTATTTTTTTGGTCCTGAGCTTTATAAAATCCAATAGGTTTTTTGGAGGACAAAGAAATTTGAGTCTAGAATGTTCCTTGCTTAGCTGAAATGAAATATGCATGCATGAATATTCACATCTGCCAGTGTTCCCAAATGTGAAACTAAATTCATCAAAAGGGCTTAAGAGCTTAGCTGTTTAGCATTAAAATGTCTCTTCATTCTGAAAGTTTTCACCAGGACCTTAGATAAATGACTTTTATTTTTGGCTGGCAAAGGACCTCTTTCTCCATTTTTATGTACACTTTCTAATTTCCATTTTGTTCTGCATGCCTGCATTTACAGGTGTCAAATGTATCATAGCTCATTCTCAGTGGAAATACACCCTGTTTGAAGAAATCTTACCTCTCGTTTTTACCAAGTAACCTAGACTTGCTTTTGAGAGTAAAAATGCATGTTGAGAGATTGGGAGGTAGCTCAGTGCATACACCTCTTGATTCCCAATCATGAGAAATGGATGTGGATCACAAATACCTGTGGAAAATCTGAGTGGGCATGGTGGACCACCTATAGTTCCAGTATTTGGAGGACAGAGATGGGGATCCCCTGGTAAATCCAGCTAGACTAGCTAGAATTGGCAAGCTCCATGCTCAAGGAGGAACTCTGCTTCAACAAATAAAATGGAAAGCAATTTATGAAGACACCTCTTGGTAACTTCTGACCTACACACATATGCACACATGTGCACATCTACTCACAAACATATACAACACACACACACACACACACACACACACACACACACACACACACTCACACACGTTCATGTTGAATGTACTCCAACTCCTCTCTAATTTTTGTCAACTCAAAAACACAATTCTCATCTCAAAAGGGATAAGAAGGTTTATTCTAGAGCCAAATATGAGTGACCATGGCCTAGGAACATAGAATTAGGTTTCCCTAAATAGCATATCCCAATGTGGTAAAGTTTCCATTAACTTTTTTATAAAACATTTTTATTGATGTGTTGTAATTCATACATTATTTTTCAGTCCAATTTAAACACATTCCACTTTCCATGCCTCGCACACCACCCAGATCATGAATTCTGCCATGCAGATCTTACATCTTTTTCTCAGTCTTTTTAAAAAGTTTTTCTCTGCAGAGGTTTATTGTTTTGAGCAGAAGTTAACTGCTTCAGTCAGTTCTTTGGCCCAGTCCTTATGTACATTTTTTTTTTTATCCAAAGCAAGCTGATCCTTATTATCACATGATGTAGTGTGTATCTTGGACCTCCTGGAACAGATGTTCTCACTGAAAATGGATTCTGATGGATGCACAGCTGTTAAAGAGATATTGATTTGAATTGAAGCTTAGACTTCTTAAAATATGGTCATTCTGTGAAGCTTGTCTTTTTGGCAACTTTTCATTATCAATATAAATAGACATTTTCTTAGTTTCATTTCTGTTTACTGTGATAAAATACCCTGAAAAAAGCCACTTAGGAAAGAAGAGTTTATTTTCTCTTACATTACAAGTCATAGCACTTCATTGTGAGGAAGTCACAGGAGATACCTGAGATAGCTGGTTGTATCACATCCAGATTCAAAAGCAAAGAAGCAATAAATGAATGTCTACACTTATAACAGCCCACAGAAGGGCAACTCCCACATTAAGGGTAGGTCTTCCCACATCAAGTAACCCAGTTAAGAAAACCCCTCACCACATGCCTAGGACCACCTAATCCAGTCACTCACTGAAAATCCCTTCCCAGGTAGTTCCAGCTTGTGTCTAGTTGAATAAGTTAATGACCATAATCATAAGCCATGCTTTAGAGATGTAGAAGTACTTGATAAATGTGTTATTCACTCTGTTGCATAAAAGGAAAGTAAAAGGACTAATAGAATGTTCTAGTTTGCTTCTTTGTTGCTGTGATTAAACACTGCCCCAAACCAACTGCTGGTAGAAAGGAATGATTTGGCTTGCATTTCCATGTCACAGGCCAGGGAGGGAAGTCAGGGCAGGAATCTGGAGGCAGAAATTGAAGCAGAGACCATGGAGGAACACTGCTTCCTGGCTTGCTTCCCTGGCTTCCTTGACTACCTTTTTGTACAGCCCAATCCTCCCTGCCCATGGATGGCATCAAGCACCGTGGGCCAGGCCCTCCCACATCAACCAGCAATTAAGAAAAAGCTTCACCACAGAGAACTTTTTCCTGAATAGGACACCTATGTCAAACTTCTGTTACCCAAGGCTCAGGGATTGCAGAAGAGGGAGGGAAAAGAATGTAAGAGACAATGGTGGTGGATTTATACAAGGAAATGCAGTTCTCCAGACAGCTAGTCTGTTACTAATATAAACCCATAGCAATGTTGAGAGTGTGCACAAGGCCCAGGTAAGCTCAAACCAGACAACAATTCCAGCATAGATATGGGTAAGCGGGTAAGAATCCCCAGCCCTATCTGAGAAACTATTGGCAACCAGTTGCTACTGGGAAGGGGAGAAACAGTCTCTTTCAAAGTTGTGACCTTTGATAGGCTAACCAGGTTCCAGTGGGAGGGACCAACAGTGAAGGATATTTGGGGTCACAAATTAGACTCTGTAGGCCACACTTACTGTGCTCAAAATTGACTATAATTGCAGATCCAGGGGATCCGATGCCTTCTTCCCTTCTGGCCTCCACAGGCACTGCAGGCATGTGTGCACATACACATAGATACACACAAATGAATAAAAATAACATAAGTCATAAAACTATAATGCAGAAAACAATGAGTTATTTGGAAACTCATGTAAATCATAATCTTTTTATTTTTAGTGTTTTTATTTTTATGAGTATATTGCCTGCATGTTTATAAAGGCACCCATGTCATGAAACACTCATGGAGGACAGAAGAAGGCATTGGATTCCCAGGAACCAGAGTTAAAGATGGTTGTTAGCCACCATGTGGGAGCTAAGAACTGAACCCTGGGCCTCTGAAAGAGTAGCCAGTACTCTTACCCACAGAGCCATCTCACCAATCCCTCATCATCTTTCTTTAGAACCATACACATGTAAATATTATATACACATACACAATTTTAATTTTATTCTGAGGATAAATATGTGCATGAATAATAAGAAGTGCCTTTGAATGTATTCAGTGAATCATAACTCATAAGCAGCTTCCACAGGAGCCCTGAAGTAGATTTCCCATTTCTGTTGCTCTGTAGTGAAATGTGGATGTCATGATGTTGAATAGCAGTGTTTCTTCTGTTTTTCTTTCCCTAGTGCCTCTACTGAAGGACTACTGCATCGTGATTGCATTTCATGTAACTTTATGAAAGAACATTGCACGTATTTTGACGCCAGCTTCAGTCCCATGAACCAACATTTCTTATTGTTCTGTGAAGGTAAGATTGTATATGCTTTCCAGTGGGATTCATTGGGTTCATTTTCTTTGACTACTATCCATAATAATATCATTATTCACTGACTATACATTTACTGAGATTCAAAGAAGTCTGTCTTATTCTATTATTTTATTTTTAATTATATGTATGTATGTATGTATGTATGTATGTATGTATCTGGGGAGGAGTGTAGATGCCATTGTGTATGGGTATCCAGGGAAGCCAGAGAGGTTATCAATTACACTGGAGCTGAAGATACAAACAATTGTGAGTCACCTTGTGTAGGTGATGGGAACCAAACACAGGTCCTCTGCAAGAACATGTGCTCTTAACTGTGGAGCTACCTCTCCAGTCCCCAAGAGTTAGAAAACTTGGTGAGGTAATCATGGATGTACAATCAGGAAAGACATCTAAACCTTGGGATGCTAGAAAGTGAAAAAAATGTATTTTCAAATTCATGACACGATAATCTATTCTAAGAAAAACAGCTATCTTGCTGTTAAAACAGTAGCTTTATTACTAAGACATTTATGATTTATGGAGAAGGTGGCTGAGAATATGGCTTAGTGGATGAGGTGCTGGCCTAGTAAACATGAGAAAGTGAGTTTGTACCCCAGCCCCTATATAAAAATACTGAGGCATTGTGGGGGCTGGAGCTCAGTATTAGGTGCTTGCCTAATGTGTGTGAAACTTGGGTTGAATCATTTGTGCTGCCCCCAATAAAAATAAGTCTACAGTGGTAGTATCCCCTGGAAATCACAGCACTGGGAAAGATGACATGGTCAGACGCCTTGGACTTTTGGGGACTAGCCTGCTTGACAAATCCCAAGAAAGAGACCCTCCCCCCCACCAAAAGGACCTAGAAGAACACCTAAAGGCATCTCCTAGACACAGACATACACACACACACACACACACACACACACACACACAATACCCAGACCCCTGGATAAACAGAAATTTAAAAGTTATGCAAATTTATTCCCTCTGCTCCTGCAGACACTTCCAGACCTTACTGATTCTGTCTTGTAGTAGAGCAGTAGTCTTACATGATGTGTATATAGAAGTCTTTCCAGGATGTACTCAAAACAAACACTTTTCCCTTAACATGGCACTGTATTTCCAAGAGACAAAATTAAACTAATGCACCCTCTTGTCCCTGCATCCTCTGCCTTACACTAGCCCTTCCGAGGTACAATACAAAATATGCCAAAACTGGTTCTTTTTAGTTTTCTTCATTTTGATATCTGGAATGAGGTAAATAAAAGTTCTTACTTAATCATACCATGAAAGAAAAAAACATGAAATTTATAGTCAGAGTTTCTTAAGAAAGTCAACATCTAGGCCAGATGTGGTGGCACATGCCTTTAATCCCAACACTTGGGAGGCAGAGACAGGTGGATTTCTGTCAGTTCAAGGCCAGCCTGATCTACATAGTAAAGTCTAGGCCAGCTGGGACTAAAGGGAGACCCTGTCTCAAAAAGCCCCCCCCCAAAGTCAACATTTAAGATAATATCCTGGGATAAAACTTAACTAGTACACAAAATAAATAAGTTGATATTTGATTTGAATCAAATTTGGTTTCATGTATTTTGTGAGTAAATATTTCAAATACATACACAATACTTATTTCTTCACTATGTAGTAAATAAGATTTTTATTGGGTCATTAGGTAAGAGCTGGAAGTGTCATCAAATGGTTTCCTAAACCTCTGTGACTTCTATAAAGACTGCAGTGAGAAACCAACAGTAACTTACATTGGTTAAAATAATGGATGCCCAGAAATAAATGGATAGGGGAATGTTGAAAATCTCTGAAAATTTTCCTCTTCCATATAATTTGAATTCTCTTGAAGGAAAATAGTCATAGACAGAAAGAAATTCTATTTATCTGTGTTATATTTCATTGTATTTTAAACCTGAAATGATTACATTTAGCAAAAGGAACTCTACTATGTAGACTTTCCAATAAGTATTACTTAGATATCTGTTTTTCATTGTGTTTATTTATCCATGTGTGTGTATGTGTGTGTGTGTATGTGTATCTTTGTGGCTTTGTATGAGCATGTGAGCATATGTGTGGGTGGGTGTGTTTGTGTCTATGTGTGATATGTGCATATGTGTGTGTTTATGTTTGCATGTATATGAGTGTGTTTATGTTCTTGTGTTTGTGAGTGTGTGTGTGTGTGTGTGTGTGTGTGTGTGTGTGCACATGCACCAAGACTCAGGTTCATGTTAGATGAAAACTTGTGGTATTCAGTTGTCTCCTACCCAGGAAGGCTTAAAATCAGTCTCAGGTCTTCAGGCTTGGAGACAATGGCCTTTAACCACTCTAACTATCCCTCCATCCTTCTTAAATATCTTTTAAAATATTTTCATAATTTTTTAAATTCCAGGTCCAAGGGTCCCAATGGTCAGTCTCCATAACACGGACAACCCAGCAAGTGAGTACTGCAAAAGACAGCTTGGGATATTGACACTTGGCCTTGTTAATAGGCAGAGTATTTTTATTCCAGTGTCATAAACTTTAGAACCTTCTTCAAAGGAATCACCAGAATGAAAAATTCTTTGTAGAAACTTTCAATTGACCTCATGTATGTAAGTAAAACAGGTAGTTGAGCCCTGTCACAGCTTGGGTTGGATCTTGAAGAACAACAAAATGGCACCTGTGGATATTATCACAAATAGTCATAATGTTGAAAATGTATTTGATCATTTGTCTCAGGGATGGAAGATAGTGAATTCCCTGCTTATTGGGGTGAAAAAAAACTGTTTTCATCCATTGGATCAGATAATACTATACTCAGATATTTGAAGTATGATAAAAAGTATAATCTTTTCTGTGTTTTGTATATTATTTGTTTGGGATGTAGAGATCATATGATATATATATATATATATATATATATAATATATATATATATATATATGAGATATATATATGAGATATATATATTATATATATAGAATATATATATATGAGATATATATATCATATATATATATAAGAATAAATTGGAATATATATATATATATATGTTCCAATTTATTCTTTTTTCTTTTTGGTCTTTTCAAGACAGGGTCTCACTGTAGCCCCAGCTGTCCTGAAACTCACTCTGTAGACCAGGCTGGCCTTGAACTCACAAAGATCTGCCTGCCTCTGCCTCCCAAGTGCTAGGATTAAAGGTGTGCGCCACCATGCATGGCATCAGATTTATTCAGCTATGTATACAGTCAACTTTCATTTTGATTAAGTATTTGAATTATCAGTTAATGTAGGAAAAACTATGTATTGCTAACACCATTGTTGTAGGTTCATTCCACCACCACCCTGGTACTTACAATCTTTCTGGCCCCTCTGCCATGGTCTCTGAGCTGTGGGTGAGTGAAGCTTAATATATTAATACTGACAAGGATCCACACTTTGCAGACTCCTATCTCCACACTTTGCTATTTGTGACCTTTTGTGTTCCTGCCCCTCTGATATATGGAGTAGCTTCATTAATGAGAGTTGAGAGATTCTTTAGTATCCTCTTCTTGTTCTGTGTTCTCTGAGACTTAGGTGTAGAGATTGCATTGTAGATGTGCTTCTTTAGCTTGGGCAATTTGGAGATAATGTCTGTGTGTCACCAGTTGTGGTACTCTGGAATAGTCTCCATCTGGTGCAAAAAAGGGCTTCTTTGATGACTGGTAACTGGGATGCTTGATTGTAAATGCAAGGTTGCATATTTTTCAATTTGAAGTTACATTAGACTAGGAATGTGACAGCCTTGAGGATTTCCCAAAGATCTATGACCTCTCCCGCCATGTGTATTTGGCTGTGTTTACAGTACCACACATGAGTTTCTTCTCATTGATTAGGCATTAAGTCCAATTAAGAAGCCATTGATCGTCCCTAAGATGAAAGTGCCACTACTACAACAATGTCATATACTGTGCTGGTCACTGACGTGGTTATTTGGTCTTAAAGCTGGTTTTGCACCATCAGTTGATTTTCTCCTTTAGCAGCTTGCATAGTGGTCTCCACATCTATGAGAGCTAGCCTTCAGGAGACATGGTTTCCAGGTCAGTTCCAGCTCCATTGCTCCAAATTCTATATCTGAAGTATGTTCTATCTTCAGCAAGGGGGTCTCACCTTCAAGTTCTAGGAGGCAATCAACGACTGTGGCAATAGCCTGTGTAGTTTTGGGAGTCTCCTAGCCAGCAACTCTAAGGAAGTTCTCTCCTGTAAGGCACCATTTCTTGCTATGTAGCTTTCAGCCTTAATCTAAGACTTTTTAATAGATTGACTCATTTAAGTCAGAGAGCACACTTTAGACAAAATATTTTATTGTTTCCTTTTGCAGATGGAAGAAACTGAGTCACAGAGATATTAAGTGACTTATTCAGAGTCATATGAATAGAGAGAACTGGAATGAGGCAGTCTGAACCTAGAACAGGGATTGTAATCACTACAATTGGTATATTTTTCTATCACGTTTTATCCTGAGTCACATCCATATTTTGAAATAGCCATGAAATATGACTTGAGTCATAGGAGCTATAGATGAGAATGAGTAAAGTTGAGAGCTACATGGCATTCTGAGAGAAAAAATACATGCTCCTCAAATCCTACATTACAGAGACCTATTCCCATTGCCACAAAGGTGAATTCTGAATTCCTGTTGTTCTCTAATATGACTGGATGATGGTAGGGCATCTATTTTGGTTTCTATTTCCTCATTTATCCCATCTTCAGTATATCTGATAAGGGTATGTGTGTGGTGTCGCCGCCTAAATTTGTGGCGGGGCCCACTTAATCCTGGGACGACCCATGTGGAAAGCTCATGCAGGAAAGCACACCACGTGTAGGCAGGTCGAGGTTCAAATGCAGAGAGAGATTTTATTCCAAAATGTCTGCTTAAATAGCCATCATGACTCAATCCTCAAGAATGCTAAATCTTTTCGTCACTACACTCCACCCCTTGGATGTGGCCAAGGAGTTACCATTGGCTTAGGAATGCTATCCATCTTAACTAAGTTTTCCCACATATGTGGTAAGAGATTAAATCTGCATACTACTGACAACGAAAATAATAACAACTGCAGCATAGTTAACAAAGCAGGATAAGTTTCATTTTCTAGAGAGAAAAGTCATGGCATGAAATAATTAGTCCACATACATTTTTTGCTTTTTTTTTTTTTTTTGAGGCAGGGTCTTATTGTGCATCCCTGGGTGGCCTGAATTTCACAAACATACACCTGCTTCTGCCACCCAAGAGCTGGGATTAAAGGTGTGAAGCACCAAGCCTGGCCATCACATATTTCTTTCTTGTGGGACCGGGAACAAAACAGTTAATATAGCTGAGTATTTATTTCTTTGTGGAAATAGGAGATATATTTATGACAAATGAGTTATTTTCATTGACAGCCATTTGTTTCACATAGAATATTCTATCTATGTCAAAGGATTACTCATGAAAATACCTTATGAGATATGACCTTACTTTTATGCCACTGTTACAAAGTAATGCTTTTACAACTTTGCTGGAAACTAGAAAATATTTCTGCTGAAAAGTTTTAAACTATACCTGACATTCTCACTGAGAAGTCAACTCTGATTATCTCACGAGCAAGAAAACAGTTTTTATATTCTCTATGTAATAGTGATTAAGTGCTTGTTTGTCTTTTTTTTGTTATATATATATGTGTATGAATGTACTGTCTGAATGCAGGTTTGTGCACCCGAGTCGTGCAATGCCGCGCAGGTCAGAAGAGGGTGTCAGATTCCCCTGGAACTGGAGTTACAGATGGTTCTCAGCTGCCATGTGGGTGCTGGGGATCAAACCCGTGTCCTCTGCAAGAGCCGTCGGCTCTCTTAACCGCTAGGCCATCTCTCCAGCCCCTTGTTTGTCTTTCAAAGGACAATTTTTTAGGGAGACCGAATGAATTTTCATTTAGTGGTAAGTGCATTTTTGTGAGTTAGTAGAAGTAAAGGTTCTAATGAGGCAGGAGTAACCAATACGCCAACGAAGTAAAATTGGGCAGAAGGAGAAAATTGGGGAAAGGAAAATTAGAATATTTAATCAAATGGAAAAACCAAAGAAATACAGAGTAAATAAAACATCATCATAATATCTTTCCTGACAATAACAAAAATATTGGCTTATAGAATAACTAGATAGATAGATAGATAGATAGATAGATAGATAGATAGATAGATACAGACAGACAGACAGACATAGACAGAGAGAGAGGGAAGAAGGGGGAATTAGAGAGAAGCTTCTAGTAGATATAAATTCTAACAAACCTTTAAGAAATAAATGTCAAAATCACTATCCTTCAACCTTTTATATCTTTTCTTTTTCCTTTTGACAATTAAAACTGGGAAAATACTTCTAAAATATATTTATATAATAAAAATTTTCTAAGGATATAGCTCAGTTGGTAGACTGTTGGACTCTCATGGATGAAACCTTAGGTTCGATCACTGGTACCACATAAACTGGGGATATAAAACTAACTTATGGGAGGCAGAGGCTCCAGGATCAGAGTTCAGTCATTCATGGCTGCATAGTGAGTTTGAGGTAAACCTTGGCTCAGTCTCAAAATCAAAAGCAAGCAAACGACAACAATACAAGGAGATAATTGTTGCAAATATTAAGAATTCTGACATTTGCCTGGGAGACTTCAAGGTGATTCATTCAAGGTTGATCTTTCTACAGTGTTATTTTCCAAATACTCTATAATGAACATATGCTATATTTATAATTAAGAAGAAATCCTTCATTAAAATATTCATTGACTTAAGATGTGACATAAATACATAAAAATTTTATGTGGGGTTTCAAGCTTCTTTTCTCTTCCATTGCTGTTGGAATTCACCCCATCTTCATTATTATGAGAGATCTGTTGCCGAATCAAGTTTGGGAAGATTTTCAGTCCATGGTAAAGTGCTCCCACTGTTCCAGACTTGAAGGGTGTATTCTTGCCGTCAGTTCCTAAGACCCATAGTACATCACATATCAAGAGAAGAGAACAGGGCTCCATCTCTAGGTGTCTCCCATTCCCAAAGAAGTGAACAGCTATCAATTCTAGGAACTGTCCTTTAAAAACCAGGTTCTGGGACTGGAGAGATGGCTCAATGGTTACCAGCCCAGGTTCCTCCTGCAGAGGACCTAGCTACAATTCCCAGCCCTAACATGGAGGCTAACATGCAACTGTCACTCCAGTTTCATAGGATATGAATCGCCCTCTGTTCTTCATGAGCATTTCACGAATCTGGTGCACTTAGATACAATAGCTAAACACATATACACATTCACCAGTTTCTCCACTCTGAGTATCATTAGTGTATAACTTTGAAGAATCAACTCCTCAAAGACTTTGTTAGGAAAAGTGTGGAATTGCAAATCTGTTTCCTTCCTTTACACCTCTATTTTTCCTTCTCTAATGTTTGCATGTTTGCTTCCTCCGCATTAATTCTTCCTTCCCAGACTGACTTCCTTTTCTTCTTTTCTCTGCCTTCCGTCTCTTTCCCTGCCCTCTTTTATACATTTTCCCTGTCTCTTCCCCATGCTTTTCTCTTTTCTGTTGTTTCTCTTCTTTTTCCTCCTAAATTCCACTCTTAACATATGTCTTATGCTTAACTTCACCTTTAAATCACTCTACCAAAAAATATGTGCTTAGCAAACCTATTTTCTGAATAGGTGCTAAATATTGTGTGCCCACAGTATTTTGAAAATGATTTAAATCTTTCTTATATTTGCTTTTAACTACTACTTAGTTCTCTGCACTCATGGAAAGATATTTATTTCATGAGTAAATTAATTCCATCTGATTAAGTAGAAAAATTCCGATTGCTCTTATAATGATGTAATTACTTTACATGTAATTTGGTTTTTCACATTGGTAATTTATAATGAGTTATAAGAAATTACCAATATATTGCACATTAATCCCACTAAATACACTTAGAAATAGATGTACATAGAACTAGATATATATTTGCTTATTTTATAAAACAGACTTTTATATGAAGATTTTATTTTTAATTTATGTATATGTGTGTGTGTTTGTGCGCTTTGTGAATTCGAGTGCAATGGCCTACAGAGGCCAAAAGAGGGTATTGGATCCCCTTGAGCTAGAATTACAGTCAATTATTAGTCACCCTACACGGATTCTGGGAACTGACCTCCAGACCTCTACAAGTCCACCTACACAGACTGAACCACTGAGCCATGCCTCCAACACCTAGGAAACAAACTTTTAAAATAACCATCTATCTTTAGAGATATAAAGGGAAAAATGTAACAGTCACTGTCATCATGTCATTTGTATTAACTGCCTATCAAATGATGTTGGCTTCTTCTACATGTAAAAGTAATTTGTTTTAGCTACAACAATTTAGTATGCTTTTATACAATGCTTAAATTACAAATTACAATCATTGTTGGAATGTACAGGGCTAAAGAATGCACATTTTTAGTTCTAGTGAGATGGTTGAGTGGGGAAAAGCAGCTGCTAACAAGTAAGACATGAGCTCAACCCCTGGGATACACAAGTGAGAAGACAGTACTGACTCCTGCAAGTTGTCTTCTGATCTCCATATGCCTGCTTTGGCATGCATATGCCTGCCCACACATAAACACACACACACACACACAAAAAAAAAAAAAACATAGAAAAACACTACATAAATAAAAACACAATTTAAAAACTTAAAAATTTACATTTTAAAACATTTATTATAGAACATTTGTGATGGTTTCTTTGAATGTCTGCTGGCATTTAAGTAATGTAAGGTTGGGTAGGTTTCATGAGGATTGAAATGTCCATGAACATCTGATCTACCAGATTTATGTTACCAAGAAAGACATTATTTGCAAAGAGTAAATCTGACGTGAGTGACACCATACCAAAAGTCACAGCCAAGTGGGAAAAGCAGAAAAAGAAATGATTGCAATAGTATGACATCATTTTTCTGAAAGAGATGGACACTATTTGCAGAATGAATTTGGTTTCATAAAGAGGGAATGAGAGGCCTGGGAGATGTCTCAGTTGTTAAAGCATTTAGGGCTTTTCCTGAGGACCTGAGTTCAGTTCCCAGTACCCATCCTAAGTGATTCAGGACCACTTATAACTCCAGCTCCTTGGAATCAGATGCCCTCTTCTGGTTTCCTGGGGCCATATATTACATATGCACATAAATACACAGGGACGTCCAAATATAAGTAAAAATGAAAACAAACGTTTAAATAATATATATCTTCTTAATGTTTCTCTGTAGCCATAGTGAAAGACTTTATCTTTCAAATGAGATGATTTTATGACAACTGTTACTTATATACATACTATCCCTCTTTTAAAAATTCACTTATTTTCTGGGTGGACATAAAGATAATGTCGACCCAGACTTGGTGGGAGATACCTCGAGGAGGATCTTAAGTTGAGGGCTAGTCTGAGCTATACAGTGAGTCTAAATGCAACATGGGATAAGGATGATGAGACCTTGTCTAAGGGAGAAAAATAAATCCTGCATCATCTAATACATATATATATATATATATATATATATATATATATATATTAGATTCCAGGCACAATGCAGTATAAAAATGTTTTGGGGAAAATTCAGTAAAGTTCTTGTCTTTTGAGCAAAAATTCCTAAATTCAACCACTAGAACCCACATAAGAGGTGAAGGGCATGTTGGTTGGCACACAATTGTAAGCCCAGTGCTGGGAAAATAGACTAGAGGATCCCTGGGGTTCACCGGCCAGCCAGTCTAGCCTGCTTGGCAAGTTCTAGCCCTATGGGAGGCAGTTTCAAATAACAACAGTAACAGCCAAAAATGTGGACTGCACTTGTGGGACACCCAAGTTTGTGATCCAACTGGTGGAAGTAACTTCTCCCACACAGATATATCAACAAAGAAAAGGAAAAATTAGGAAAATAGAAAGGAAAAAAGACATAAAAATGAAAATTTATTGGGAATTTAGGAGTGAAGTTCCTTAGCTAAATTTCAAACAATATTGTATTAAAATAATATTTTATGGTTGTATAAGCTTTTCTCAAGAAGTACGTGTTGCCATATCCTCAACAATCCATGGGTTTCAACATTGCATGATCACAACATATTTAGAAAAAAAAGCTTTTGACAAATTTGATAAATAATGTATCACTAATAGACAATACAAACATATAAAAATAATTCTTAAATTTGATGTATGATACCTACAAGTAGACAAGAGCTGCACATGCTTAATTTTGAAGATGAATGTTCTTCCCAGGAGATGATGAAATTAAGGCATGCTTACTCCAGCTCATTTTGGACAAGACTGTGTTGGAAGACTCAGCCAGACAGAAGAGCAATGGAAAAAAATGAATTATAAATAGTGAAACAGTCTTTATTTTCAGAAGACATAATTCCATACAAGATGCAAAAACCTATGTAATGTATCACAAAACAAACTTCAAATGAGTAAATTTATCATGATTATAGATATAGGTATATATGCAAAACTCCAATATCTTATCAAACACAATAAAGATTAAAAGTAGTTTAAAGTATTATTTAAGTTAATATTGATACAATAAAAATAAAACTAATATTATATGACCGAGAGAAATTAAAGTCTCATATTGGTACACACACATAAATAAATATGTATATATTAAAAGGCATGTAAATTCTGAAATATAACCATATATTTAACACAAGGTTAAGGTACAGAAGATTCTAGCAAGTTCATGATGTTCCCTTCATTTTCAGTCAGATTACTTGGACTTAGTTCATTTATATATATGTATGTCTGTCTGCATGCTACATGTGTTGAGTGTCCACTAAAACCAAAGCAGTGGGACATATCTCCTGAGCTGGAGTTACAGGTGGCTGTGATCTGCCAGACATAGATGCTGAGCCCGTAACTTCAGAGCCATCCCTGCAGCCACATCAGTTATTTTTTTTTTAATTTTTGATTGTCAG
Source organism: Rhizomys pruinosus (assembly GCA_009823505.1). Taxonomy (NCBI): domain Eukaryota; kingdom Metazoa; phylum Chordata; class Mammalia; order Rodentia; family Spalacidae; genus Rhizomys; species Rhizomys pruinosus. The sequence goes on from VZQC01001663.1 coordinate 1,745,481, forward strand.
TAATTCCATATTATATTTTCAAGGTCACAAATGCTTTGTTTCTAATATTGCATTAATCCTCTGAAATTTTTTCTTAGATTGCATAATTTCACACATCTCCTAGTTTGCAGTGTTCAATTTTGCACTTGATTTTTCCAGCTTACTGAACAGAGTGTAGTTGTATTTTCTTTTCTTTTCTTTTCTTTCTTTTTTTCTTTTTGAAACAGGGTCTCCCTAGTCACAGCTGGCAGGGAACTTGCTGTGGAGACCGAGCTGACCTGGATTTCAGAGAGATCAGCCCACCTCTGCCTCTCAAGTACAGGGATTAAAGCCTTTGCTACCATGCCCATCTACTTTACTTCTCCTTTTGGTCAGAACTGACCAAAGCAAGTTCCCTGACTACAGCGATATAGTCTGGACATTTATTTGGTCAACTTGATTGAACATACAAGCTCCCCCGGCTGGATGGTGGGCCCCTTGGGCTGTGTGGGTTTGGGCACAACTGCTTGCAAATTGGTTTTGCATGAAGGATGCTTGTACTCATAAATTATTACATATTGTTAAAAAATGAAAAAAATAAAGAAGTAATAGAAAAAAAAAGTGGAAAAAATAAAAATAAAAATAAATTTGTCATCTGAGACTGGTGTCATGTAGGTCATTTCTGGGTTTTTCCTATTGACTAAATTTCACCTTTTCTCCTGAGATTCTGGATTAGTATCCAGACGTTTCAAATTTTATCTCATTTATTGCTAATCTTGAATTCTTTTAAGTATGCTTAAAGCATGGTAATGGCATAATCAGACTTTCATTTTGAAAATGTAGATGGTAATTCCAACGGATGGGGACAAATGGAGAAAAAGCTCATTGAAATGAGGAAACTGTGCTTGAAGATTTTGCTGTTGAGTTTTAGCAACATTAGAGAATGTCATCGGTATCCTTCATAGTGCCAGAGAATCTGCAGAACTTGATGCTTCTTTCTGGTGTTGATGACCTCTGATCACTACGTTATAGTTAGCTCATTATATGTCCTCATTTGCTTAGCAGAAATGTATAGTATTTGTACTGTAACATTTTTATTAATTCTTTGAGAATTCCATGCATGGAGACAATGCATTTTGGTCGTATTCATCCCATAACTTCTCCACCTAACCCCTCCCATATATACAATCCACCTCGAGACTTATAACCTACTGAGTCAAATTTGTGCTTTTGGGGTTTGGGCTCTATATGTTTGGGTGTGGGACCAGCCATTAGAATATGGTTAATCTACCAGGGACCATACCTTTAAAGAAAACTGACTTTATTTTCAACAGAATCTATCATCTGTCCATAGCCTCAGCTAAGAGCCCCTCCCTACTCCATGCTGTAATGTAGGTTGGTTTGATCTTATTCAGGAAAACACAGATGTTGTGAGTTCATGAGTGCAATAGGCCTGTCCTGTCCAGAAGACATCGCTTTCTTCTTTTCCTTGCCAACCTCCAGATCATACAGTTTTCTACACCTTCTATTGTGGTCTGTGAACCTTGGGGGAAGTATACAATATAGATGTGCATTCCACAGATTTTTATTTTCTGCTTTGCAGAATATTTTATCTTGGAAAACAACTCTATGCTAAAAGAAGCCATACAGAAGAAGAAGCTAGCAAAGTCAGAGATTAAAATCCTTCACATTGACGACTATGGTAAAGTTTGCTGCATGCTAAGTCCTTCAAGAACAAGTTTCTCTACATCTTATACTTTTAAACTTAAATGACTCTCCATCTTTAATATTTTGCTCTTTCTTTAAAAGAACTTCCTTTACAGTTGTCCTTTCCCAAAGATTTTCTGGAACGAAACCAGTATGCTCTTCTATTAATAATGTAAGTATTTTATTTGTTTTACAAAATAAGAAATCTAAAGATTTCATAATTATTTTCTTATACTTCATCTGATAGATTTGTTAATGAACAATATAAACCCTATGCACTTAGCTAACTCAGGTCCTCATTTTATTTCAACAGCTGTGATACAATATTCTGAAAAATAGCAACTTAGGATAGAAAGAATTTATTTGAGCTCACAATTCCAGTTTATGGTTTGTCATTGTGGGGAACTCAAGTCAGGAACTTGAAACAATTAGTCACATCATATCCACACCCATGAGAAAAGAAAGCTGAATACATGGTTGCTTGCTTGTGCTAAGCTCGATTTCTCCTTTCTCTTACAGTTCATGGTCTTCCCAATTCAATTAACAGTGAAGACAATCCCCAAAGACTTTCCCAGGTGTCAAGCAGATCTACACAATACCTCAATTAAGACTCTCTTCTAGGCTGTAATTCTAGACTCTGATTCTAGGCTGTGATTCTAGACTCTGATTCTAGGCTGTGTCAAGTTGACAAATAGGGAACTTTCAATTATTTGAAATCCTCCTGGAGACATTCACTGAATTTTGTGTAGGGATGTCTAATTCCCTTTCATATTTCTTCCATTCCATAAATAATCTGATTCTGTCACAAGGAATATTATGGCCAGACGGCACCATTTGTGACTGTCTGTTTAGTAAATATTCACACTTTGTGCTCTTGATCAGAACTTTTGCAACATTTTTAAAAGACATGATTTATTTATTTCTAAAGCAATTGTTCATGTTTTTAGTTATTGCTTCTTCTCATTCCTAGCCATATGGCTAAGAAAAGCAACTTCATGTTTGGAAAACATGACTCTTGGAGTATTCAATCTTGTAACTAAATGAATTCATACTTTTTGTGAGACTCAGACTGCATATTAGTAAGCACAGAAACCCTTAGAATCTAATGGGTACCTAGCTTGACATTGATTTAGATTGGGCTCCCTAAGAGTCATTTATGTATTTTAGTTGTTAAAGACCCTGGTAACATGTTGATATGGTGGTTTAAATTATGGAGAATTGTATTTAGTGCCTTATTAGGGACAGGAATAATTAAAATATTATGTATTGTAATTACTGCGTATGATGGATGACTGTTTTCAAAGCCATGCCTGAGTTCAAAGTCTCATTGTCACTTACTAACTGCATGCTTTAGGAGAACAATATCTTGCATAGAAATTTAATCTTTGGGGCTGGAGAGATAGCCTAGCGGTTAAGAGCACCGACGCTCTTGCAGAGGACCCGGGTTCGATCCCCAGCACCCACATGGTGGCTGAGAACCGTCTGTAACTCCAATTCCAGGAGAACTCCAGTTCCAGGGGAATCCGAGACCCTCTTCTGACCTCCGCTGCACAGACCTGCATGCAGACAGTACATTCATACACATACAAAAATAAAAAAAAAAATTAATCTTTGATTTGTCCACTTTATGGAGTAAGTGAAAGGGAACACACTCTACCAAATACATACAATTCAGAGAATCGGAATGATAATTCACTATGCTTGGTATAGATAGCACTCATTTTGTTTAAACATTTTAATTATGACAGTGATTTGATACTTTTTGTATGTATGTATGTATGTATGGGCATGTCTGTGTGTAGGTACCTATGTGTGTGTGTTTGCACATGTGTATATGTATGGAGTCCAGAGTTCAATTTTAAAAATCTTCCTCAGTTACTTTCAATTTTTTTTGAGGCAGAGTCTCTCAGCACCTGGAACTTGCCAACTAGGCTAGGCTGGCTGGCCAGCGAGCCTTGGGGAGCCATATCTCTCTGCTTCTCCAGCTCTGGGATTACAAGCATGCAGTACCACACCAGCTTTTTTTACGTGGGTTCTGAAGATCTAATTCAGACCATTGTCATTCCAAGATAAGCACTTTAAGTACTCAGCTATCACTCTAACCCACTTCTTTTCATTTTAATAAGAAAAATGACAATATGATAACATGCAATATTCTCTTATTCCAGTGCCTCTTCCTAATCCCCTACTTCTTGACTGAAGATAATTTCTCATGTCCAAATATTCCCTTCTTGTCCCTCACAACCAGAAGTACCTGAAAGTTCTACTCGGTGTCTTCCTTGGGAACTGTTCATTCATTTCTTCTTCGATAATTCCTTTCTTTTCTCTTTCACCTACTTTTCTTCTGCTGCGATTTAACATATATTGAGGAAATTATATAAGGTATTAAAGTAAGAACAGGAGAAATTGAACAATTTCTACTATCTCTGCCATGTTTTCCTTTGGGAAAAGGGATTTGTTTGTCCTTGCTGTTGTTTCTAATTCATTCATAAATAAAGATTCTGCAGCAAAGGGGCCCTGGTAGGTATCCGGTAGGGAACTGTGACCTTTAGAACAGAAATGTGATGGCGTTTGGAGTGTGTTTTCTCTATACAAATAGTGAAGAGAACATGTGTTACCACTTCCATGCACACCTGCTGCAGGTACAGAGCACACAATGGGCAAAAGCAGACCAGACATACAAATGCTCTGAAATGCTAACTGGATCTTCCTGGCTTCAGACTTGTGCATTTATCTGGTTGATTTTTATTACACAGGACATGAACCAAAAAGTGATTTAAATATCTTCTACATTTGGAAGGGACATCTGTGTCTTTTTTTAGTAGCACCTTGGTAAAAAATGTTGGTTTCCAGAGTTAGCTATGACTAGGCTCCAATTAAAGTTCTAAGATTAATGGCTCTCAAATTCTGTTATATTGTAAATAAACTGGAGATAATATTATGTCCTTATATACATATAGTATAAAATATATCTTATATTTATAATGTTTATACATAATTAAGTGTTGTTATCTGAGGCATAAACTCTTGCATTTAGTTTGGAATAAAATATAAGTATGATAATATCATATACTTATTTAATAAATTGTATATAATCATAGTATTATCTGGAGCATAAACCCTTGCAGATAGTTTTAAATAAATTATAAGAATGATTATACTTTTATTATAGCTAGTGACATTTTTACATATTTGAATGTAGCACTACAAATATGAAATGTGTGGTTTAGGACTATAAAGTTACTTAATATTAGATATTTTTAAAGGAGAGAAAGTAGTATAGTCATGCTCATGGAATTATTTTGCTGCATGCTTGATTGCTGAAGAAAGAATTAAAATGGCTATTGAATTGTAGCCACTATATCAGGTTTTAAATACTGCTCATATTACATATTAATTCACTTTATTCAAACTCTGTGGCTTAAAGAAATTAATCTTCAGAAGTTGTGCAGAATATATCTTGCATCAATCAGACAAAATTTATGTTTTAATTTCTATCAATAAAATTAATATTTTATCAATATTAAATTACATGATAAATTATGTTTATTTCCAGAGCATTTATGATTAAAAACCTAGTTCAACAATAATGGTATACAAAGTTTTGCTTCAAGAATCTTATTTTTTATCTTTCTGAGACAGATTTAGTTTCTTTAATATGAGTATTCCAGTTTCATACATTTTCCTGCAAAGGACATAATTTCATTCTTTATGGCTGGAAAAATTTCCATTGTGAGGGGAGTTATTTCAGATTGCAACTAATTGAAAGACACACATTGTCTATGAAGATTAAACTCTGTTTGGTTAACAATATGGCTTCCCATTCTAAAAGTATTACAGGCTAGAAAGATGCCTCAGTGGTTAAGAGCATAGGTTCATCTTGCAGAGGACCCAGGTTTGTTTCCTGCATCCACTTGAAAGCTAGCAACCATCTTAACTGTGGTTGTTGGAAATCCAAAATGCTCTTCTGGCCTCCAAAGACATTGCACAACACAAGATCCCATACATGCATATGGGCAAACACTCTACACACACCAAAACACAACAAAACAAAAAACCAAGGTTTTCATTTTCAGAAATAAGTAGAAATGACTGAGATAAAACCAAGCAATAAAAAGGCATAAAGGATGATTTAGTGGCTTCAGTCTCTATTATAGCTGTTCAATACAATGGTCCACAAAGAGACAGAGATTAATTACTTGATCTTTAGAACTTGATTAAAACTGATTGCCAGTGGATGAAGATATAGTTTAGTGGTAAAATACTTCCCTATCATTCAGAAAGCCCTGGGTTTGATACTTAGCAGGGAATAGATGAGTAATGTTAGTGCACAATTGTCATCCTTACATAGGTTGGCAGGAAAGGATCTGAAATCCAAGGTCATCTTTGCACTACATCATTCAGGCCCAACACATATACGCATACACATATACATACACATACACATACACATACACACACATACACATACACATACACTCTATATATCCTCTATCATCTATCTATCTATCTATCTATCTATCTATCTATCTATCTATCTATCTATCAATCAACCAATCAACCAATTGTGTGATTGGCATTTAGTACTTAAGGCTGAGACTGTAGTTCCTTTTCCTGATCTCTTAATTAATAGTCTTTCCTGTTATCTCATCCTTTTCTTCAGGCTCTATAATAGTGGGGCAATCTTGTCTGAATACTTCACTTTTAGGCAGATAATCTTCCTTTGTCACCTCTGTTTTCTTTCTGTCTTACATGGCTTTCTTCCCTCTACAGCTATGAACTTTGTGAAATCCGCACTGGAAAATGGACCCTTGGCAGCCAGGCTTTATTCTTTTTTTGAGTCCAAGACCGAGTCCAGCCTGGGGTAAATGACCCCTGTCTCCAAAACAAACAAACAAATAAATAAACACATAAATAAATAAATAAATAAATAAATAAATAAATAAAATGTCTTCCATAAACTAGAAATGTTTGTTTCAAACATTGATTGACACTACTTTGCTTTGTAATATAATCCAAAGGTTAGGATTTAAGTTTTTGCTTTTATTAATCTTCCTTATTTAAGTGGATAGAAAATGCACCAACATTGTAATCCATAGAAATTATTAAGAGGAGAAAAGACTATGGTCCTCAATCTAGGTAATCAAAGAAGAGAGGGTCTTGTTTCTTTGCATTCCTTTTTTTTGAACAGATTTAACCTATTCATTCAAAAATCTATAGATCTTATATGCCAGTATTAATTTGCATTACTGTTTCATTGTATCTATTTAAAAAGTGCTACAGAACCAGGCGTGGTGGCACATGCCTTTAATCCTAGCACTTGGGAGGCAGAGGCAGGCGGATCTTTGTGAGTTCAAGGCCAGCCTGGTCTACAGAGCGAGTTCCAGGACAGCTGCAACTACAGGGAGACCTTGTCTCAAAAAGACCAAAAAAAAAAAAAAAAGTGCTACAGAAGAAAAATATCCAAATATAAATGAATGCATATATAAGCACAAATTATGGTAATCTTTTTGGCAATTCTTCTTTTTTTTCTTTTTGGTCTTTTCAAGACAGGGTCTCCCTGTAACCCCAGATGTCCTGGAACTCACATTGTAGACCAGGCTGGCCTTGAACTCACAAAGATCTGCCTGCCTCTGCCTCCCAAGTGTTAGGTTCAAAGGCGTGCGCCACCACGCCAGGCTTTGATAATTCTTTTAAATTAGAAGATACACACACACACACACACACACACACCACACCACACACACACACACACACACACACACACACACACACACATACACGGTGTTTTAGTTCATTTTCTTCTGTCAATAAAGACCAATACATGGACATTGATGTCAGTCTAGTACTAGACCTAAATAAAGCATACAGTTCTACCGTACATTTAAAGATAAGCTAATGTATTCATTTAAAATGAATTCAGACATGGATGCAGTGTACTATGATCACATCCACCCTCCACTCACCATCCAATTCCCACTGCAAACTATCAGCATATTCCTCTACCAACATCATGGCCTAGATTTTAACTCACTCAGTTCAGTAAGTGTTCCTTCTATTTGAATGAGCATGGCGCTATCCAGTGGTGCATGCAGAAACTACCAGTAGTTACACACCCAAAGAAGAATGGTTCCCCCTTCCCAGCAGCCATCAATTGCCAATAGCTTCTCTGTAGGAGCAGCTTAGTCTGGTAGGCCTTATGCAGTTAATCACAGCTGCTGTGAGTTCATAAGTACAGTGATCCTGTCACATCTAGAAGACAGCACTTTAATTATTAAGCAAACTACTAAAATATGAACTAACCCTTAATCTTTACCAGACCTTACCTGCAGATGTAGGGTTCCACCTTAACCCTGGTCACCTGTGTTTCTTATTAAAGGGCCTTTATTTTAGACATGTTTGTCTCTTTTTAATCTCAATTGCAGATCTAGTTTAAGTGGACTCTTCGTGACTCTGTTCTATGTTTGCGCTTCTTGTGTCCTATAGAAAAACCTCTAAGTAATCAGCTGCTCATGGTCGTTCTGTTTCTATGATTAATATCCAAAACAACCACAAGTTTGTGAAGAAAAAAGGTTTAGTTTGGCATATAGTTTTAGTGGTGACAGTTCATGAACAATTGGCCCTGTTGCTTTAAGCCTGTGGAGGGACCAGCTCCACCAAAGGAAGCCCATTTATCTCCTGGTGGCCAGGGTAAGAAAGAGGTAGAGACAAAGCTAGGGTCCTGCTCACCCCTTCAAGGACACTCTCCTAATGGCTCAAATATCTCCAATAAGACCTTTGCTCTTGAAGTGCTAATATTTCTAACTGGTACCCCTGGCTAAGGACTATACATTTGACATAAGAGACTTGGGGGAATGTTATAGATCTAAACTGTAAAACCAATTAAGGTGCCTAATACAGAAGGAGCTTAGAGATTTTGTAAGCTTTTTTCTTATGGTCTTGACACATTGCTAAAGTGCTACTTCACTGTGAGAAAGCATATCCTGATTACCTCCAAACCCCAAATGTTTTCAAACCACTGTGGTACATGAACCATCATGATATTAGTTCTATACTAATATCAATTCCTTCTTTATTACATATAAAACTTCCCATGGCTGGGTTAAAGTAGTGGTGCAGGCCTTTCATCTCAATGCTTGGGAGGCAGAGGAAAAGGATCTCTCTGAATTTGAGGTCAGTCTGGTCTACATAGGCAGTTTCAGGTCAGCATGGGGAACAAGTGAAACCTGTCTCAAAATAAAAACAAAAACATCCTATGGTAAATACGGAAACTCAAAAGAATACCCTTCTATTTAATATGCACTGCATGATACATTGCCTTCACTTTACAAGTACTTTCTATGCACTCTTATGATAACAACAGGGTAAGGGCCACAACCCCTATTTACAGATGAGGACATCAGAGTGTATCATAAGAGATAGATAATACCTGACATTTATATAGGGATGAAAAAATTCTTAGAAAGGTGGGCCAGAGAGATGGCTCAGCAGGTGTGTGCACCTGCAGCCAATCCAGATGGTGACCTGAGATTGACACCTGGTACCCACACATTTGCAGGAGAGAATGAACCTCCAAAAGTTTTCTTCTGACTTCCTTCATTTCCTAACCCTATTCTAGCTAAGAATTTTTGCTCTGAGGATATGAGCACTTATGTGTCAAATATTTAAAATGATTATTTTCTGAGGAAGCCTTACGTTTATGTTAGCTCAAAAAAATTAAACTGAATTTAGTTACAGACAATTTGTAGTTTCTTTACTTTTGAGTCTTGATGTGTTGAACTGTAAAGTGCTCATGGTTAGCATTGTAACTGCTGTTGTTATTTGACACAGCGAAGTAAGCTAGGTTTAATTTTTTTCTGTATTTATATAACCAGATCTTTACTGATGAGTTGATTCCTGGAATACAACTAAATAAGTAGAAAAAAATGTAATATATTGTTAGATACTAGAAAATAATATTAAAATGTTTCCCCACCCACGACAAAACCCATATCAGGGTTTACATCTATACTAAATTAGTGCATGTTTGAAGCTCAGTGAAATTGTCCTTCAGATGAGTCTCTCTCATTAGGAGAGAGCATGGGCATCCATGATCAGGCCTTGAAGTAGGAGGAGATCAGAGCAGACAGCATATTGTCATAGGTATCCTGCCGGGGGTTGGGGGGGAATTGAAGATGAAAGAGCCTTCCCATAAAGTCTGGACAGTAGCTCAGACAGAAACTCAGCTGCTGTGTGTACTATGATGGGAATTCTGAGACAGATCCTTCAGTTACAGAGAACAAATGGGGTTTTTCCAGCTTGGAAAAGAGTCAAACCACATGACCTAGCCTACATGCAGGGGGTCATGAAGGCAAGTCTCACACAAGACAGGACAGTAGTTCAGATCTGTCTTGGACTTGGGTAGTCCCACCCTACCACAGCTAAGACCTCAATGCTCCGACAGTCAAAGCAGGAACTCCCAGTTCTCTGTCCTAAAGGACAGACAGCAGGGGATGTGGTCTGATTGACTTCTGGGAGAGGAAGCCAAGCAGCTAGAGGGACTGTGATCTAATGGTATGTAATTAGTGTCTGTTAGTGCATTCCAAATCTCCTGCCATCCCTGGTAGATGTCCTGTGAATTACAAATATCAATACTGCACTCAGACAAACCCAGGATGAATTCACTGTACTCTGAGAAAATGTAGAAACCTATGTTTGTTGTAAAGATTTGTAAGGATACGCTGTTTTATTTTATTTTGAAATTTGGGAACATGGTCTGTATCTCATAAGCCAAGTTTGGCCATGCTTGAGAAGCCAATTTAAATAGCCAAATTAATAATGGAAAGTAGAAAAGGGAGATAGGGACAATGAGATCCATGGACCCCCTCTACAGTCCATCTTTGTGGCCCTGGAATTAGATTAAATTTCAATAGAAGCAGGGATCATCACGTCTGCTCCGCCTGGCCAAGGTGTAGCCCTTCCCCTCACGGACCCATCATTGTCTGGTCTCCAGACTCTCCTGCAAGGAAGCCTGACCAGTGATTAGAACTGTATGAAATCACCTTCGGGGAAGTAAGTTACCCTCTGGCTGGCAAGCTTCCCTCCTTATCCCAACATGTGATTCCTGGAGGAGTTCAAGTTTCTTGGGGTTAGTAGTTTCAATAATCTGTTACTGAGATAGACACAGATATTTGTTTGGAATAACTTCATTTCTATCAAGACACTTTCACTTTCATCTAAAATACATCTTGTTAGATCACACAGCCTTTAGGGGCTACTTTCTCTCCCACACACCTCCTGGAGGTTTCTCTTGCCAAGCTAAGGAATTAAGATGCTACTTGCTGTGACCTCCTAGCTCTCACAGGAGTTGAGTTTTCTGGCTGTCTCTTGAAGCTCAGAGCAGAACCTATATACAAGTCCTCTGTGTCCCCAAAGTCAGGACAACAACTGCTGTGGCTTTGTTCTTCTGTCCCAACTCCTGCTACTGGCAAGCCAGCCCAGACAGACCCTCTTCTTCCCAAGGTGCCTTGAGTTATAGCCCTAGTCTTTTCACTTCTTTTTTAATAAAATATTTTATTGGCATTTTATGTATTTATTTCATACATCATTTCTCAGTCCAATTTATACACATTCCCTTTTCCTTGTCCCCAACCCCACCCCAGTTCATGAATTCTGCCATACATGTCTTGTATCTTTTTCTCAGTCTTTTTTAAAGTTTTTCTCTGCAGAAGTTTATTGTTTGGGTAGAAGTTAACAGTTTCAGTCAGTTCTTTGACCCAGTCCTTTTTTTGTTGTTCCCTCCCATTTGTATTGTTCCAGCATATGCCCATATATATGTCACATATATACCAAAATTATGACCTCTGAAAATAAACTGTATGTTAATTCCAAAATATGTTTAAGAGTTTTTCCCTTTAATTGACTCTGGCATTGGTCTAGACTCATGGTGTGAAAACCATAGACTGAGTTATGCCCTTCCTTCCATGAAACTGAAGATTTTTCTCTCTTCAGAACCCCATCACACTGTCTATGGTATGGTTCTGATAATTCTCCTCTCAAGGATAATTGGTTTGAATACTTTCCATTACATCTGATAACATCACTTAAGATTTATCTAACATTTCACAATCTCTCTTTTCTTTTATATGTATCTGTGTCAGTACATGTTCATGTTTTGTGCACCTGAAGGTGCAGCAGCACATGCCTGTGGTGCATTTTGGCCCAAGGATTGGTATCAGAGGTCTTCCTGAATTTCTCTCCACCTTTTCTTTGAGGCATTGTCTCTTGTTCTATCTGGAGCTTGCCTGCACAGCTGGACAAGCTGACTCTGCTGGCAACAGTGCTGTGATTAAATGCATGAATTACAATGCCTGGATTTTCCATGAGGGTTCTAGAAATTGAACTCAGGTCCTCAGGTTTGAGTGGCAAATACTTTACAGACTGAGCTATCTCCCAAATCCCACATTATTTTAGCTGTCAAAGAGAATATTTTCTTTAGTATTACGACTAGTTTACAGTAGTTATACATACACAAAAAAGAAGAAGGTAGATGCTTCAGTCACTGCCCTGTTTATAAATTATGCTGTGGCATCATTTAACTGTGGGTGTATTACATGACACCCTTTCTTTTTTCTAATTTTTATTTATTTTTGTATGTGTATGAATGTACTGTCTGCATGTAGGTTTGTGCACCCGTGTCATGCAATGCCGCAGAGGTCAGAAGAGGGTTTCGGATTCCCCTGGAACTGGAGTTCTCCTGGAATTGGAGTTACAGACGGTTCTTAGCCGCCATGTGGGTGCTGGGGATCGAACCCGGGTCCTCTGTAAGAGCAGTCGGTGCTCTTAACCGCTAGGCTATCTCTCCAGCCCTTTAATTTTTTTTTTATTTATTTTCGTATGTGTATAAATGTACTGTCTGCATGTAGGTTTGTGCACCCATGTCCTGCAATGCCGCCGAGGTCAGAAGAGGGTGGAACTGGAGTTCCAGTGGGTGCTGGGGATCGAACCCTTGTCCTCTGCAAGAGCAGTCAGCGCTCTTAACCATGAGGCCATCTCTCCAGCCCCATGACACCCTTTCTTAATGCAAGGGAATTGAACGAATACTATTCTATCTCTGAGGTGGTAAAACTATTCTCAGCAAATGAAAGAAAAGGTCTGCAACCCCCTCCGCTGCTCATTCTATGACTCCTTTAGCAATTATCTCACATGGAAATTGGCCAAAGGATAGGAATTAATGTAGTAAAACTTTGATGGCAGATGTCATTAGGAGCCTGCGTGTCCTCCCACTTTATTGCACATTTTCTGTCTAGAAGATGTCCCCAAGGCCCTTTTCTGTTAGTTCTATTCTGATATTTTCATGTGTTGTCTAAGATGTTTATCCCGAGGTTAATTTTGTGTGGATAATACTAACAGTCCATTTTCGAGTTTTAGAGCTGGCTCATTAATATCCATGCTGTGCACTGCTTCAATCCATGTACTGATAAGATCTCATCTTCCGCCTTCTGCATAGAATGAGAGGAAGAACTGGGTTTGTGTTTCCTTCATTGCCCTCATGATACTTGTTAAACGATATTTGCATCTGGCTAAAGCGATAATGCTGGACTTCATTCAGAGAAAGAGCAAAAAGGTGTAAAATTCCCTACAAAGCAAAGAAGAGTGTCTTGAGTAGATAATAATTGATCCTGGCATTCTGGAGTCTGGTCTATTAAAAATAGGTAAAGGGGAAAAGTGGGAATAGGAGCTAGGAAAGGTTCCATTTGATTAATGAAGAGCATTTTGCCAATTAAAAAAGCTTTATTTTTGTTTTCAATTATGTGATGTGGGGGAAGGGACATGTGCTCACGAATGCAGGTCTCCCCACAGGCCAGAAAATGACATTTTAACCCCTGAAGCTGGAGATACAGGCCATTGTGAGCATCTTGATGCTGTGAACTGAACTGGGTTCCACTACAAGGGCAGCCAGTGCTCTTCCCTGCTGAACCCTCTTCCTGGCTCACAAATGCCAAAATCAAGAAAAAGAATAAAGTAATAAATTCACTATTTTTTAAACTAAAAACACTAAAAAAATCCAAGCGCCTTGACCCTCTTTCTGCAGCTTGCAGGTGGCATCACTCTTGGTTGTCTCCATGTGACAGCTGTCCTGGCCCCTCTCCACTGTTGGGTTTCTCTAGTGTCTCTTGTATATCCAAATTTTCTCTTATGAGGCACATATGAAATCAGATCAGATCTACCCTGAGAGCATCAGTTTTACTTCTCTGACTCTTTAAAGGCTATTTATCCCAGTATAGTCAGACCTTGAAGTATTGGGGGTCAGGGATTCACTGTTTGAACTTTAAAGGGAATGGAAAAACTACCATGACAGCCTTTGTTACACCACATTGACCACTTCATCCTTGCTTACCCCTCCCCCTGTCCTAGCTCTCGCTTGAGCCTCAGCAACCATGCTGAGGAACACATGGTTAGCATGTGGGAACAGAGAAGAAGCAATGGCAACCGAGTGGTTTGGGGTGAGGAGATTTTTGGAATGCAGCCCCAGTAAAAATGGAGAATTTTTCAGTATGAGATGTTTATATGTCCTACAGATCTTTCACATGTGTGATTGTCTGTTTAAACTCTATTTAGGTTTGGTAATACATAAATGAGATGATGGCAATGATATTTAAGATGATGATGATGATGATGATGATGATGATGATGATGCTGGGGTGACGATGAAGTTTATATTGATGATGATGGTAGTGGAGATGATGATGTAATGATGATGACAACAGTTATGGTGTTTATGATGATGGTGATGATGATGTGATGATGACAGTAATGAAGAAGAAGATGATGATGATGATGATGATGATGATGATGCTTGTGGTGATGCTGAAGTTTATCTTGATGACAATGACGATAATGGTGGAGATGATGGTGATGAGAATGATGATGATGATGATGATGGTGATGGTGATGGTGATAGTGCTGATGGTGATGATAATGATGATGATAATTATGATGATGACAGTGATGATGATGATGATGATAATGATGATGGTGATGATGATAGTGCTGATGGTGATGATAATGATGATGGTAATGATGATGGCTATGATGATGGTGGTGATGATGATGATGATCGTTATGATGGTGATGATGGTGATGATGAATGTGATAGTGATTGTGTTGATATGAGTGAAGATTGTACCTATTGTGGAGGTAAGTTGGTGATCAAACCCAAGATCTCTAACAAACTATACAAGTGCTCATCTGCTAAGCCACAACTCCAATCTGTGATTTTATGCAAGTCTCGCTTTCTGTCTTTTCTATATTCTTCAAAATAAACAATAAATAACACTAAATAACACTTGACTTTGACAGTGTAAAATCACACCATTTCTTCCCTCTTGAAACAAGATTCAAGCTGTGTAATTTCTGCATCCTTCTTGACATCTGGCTTTCAAACATTTCAAACATTTCTGTCTTTGCTTCCTTTTCTGACTGTCAGCTTGAAGGCTTAGGAAAGATTTTTTTTTTCCCCCTCACTGTTTGCTTGAAGTCTCAGTGAGATTTTCATCATGGATGGACAAAACCCTTAGGAAATATTAATGCAATATTTCTTTTAGAGTCTAACATTCTTTAGGGTTGTGTATTTCCCGTTAAGAAGTTATTATCAAGTCTCAGTGGCTGAGTTAGCACTCTATCAGAAACTTCAACCCTTGTAAAGCATTGGCAAGTCATTTCCACAACACATTTAAAGACATCCAATAAAAATAGACCTGTCTGTCAACTTGACAGTCATTTATCAGAAATGCCTTTATAAGGGACCACATATTTTGTTTATTTCTTCCCCCTTAAAAAGCAAATTAAACAAGTTTTAGCTGTGCAGTCCCAACCAAGTCATGTTTTCTTGTCTTTCTGCAAACTTTTCACATAAAACTTTATACAGAAAAATAGTGCCCCTGTCTTTACATTTACCATCAAAAATTAAATAAAAATTTTAATAGCCTTTATAGATCTTATCCAGTACTGATTAGCTAGTTAGTGCAGAAGGGAGAGCATCTACCTAACTGCTAGGTGCTCTTCTTTTAATCTGTTATGTTGGTATCTGCAGGGATGAAGAACCAGGAGGCCAGCTGGTGACAGATAAATTCCATATTGACTGGGATTCTGTCCTTATCGACACTGATAATGTCATTGTAGCAAGATTCGATGGCAGAGGAAGTGGATTCCAGGGCCTGAAAGTTCTGCAGGAGATTCACCGCAGGATGGGATCAGTAGAAGCAAAGGACCAAATAGCAGCTGTGAAGTAAGTTCAGAGTTTTCCAGTGTTCTTTTCATCATAGACTTTGGCCAACATGCCTGATACTGATTTAAGGTTTCTGCTTTAGATATCCAGTGACTTTCTAAGTTAATCATATAACTCTCTTCCATTGTTTCAAGTATTGATCATCATTAATGGTATAATAAAGAAATAATCATATTTATTCTCTGTAATTATAATTTGCTTTAGACTTATGAAAATTTGAGAGACAGTATACCACTATACCATTTACTGGTAGTTAAATATAATATCTAGTATTCTCACAAAAATTTGTAATCCTTTAAAAGTTTTTATTACATTTAAAGTTGTATTTACATTGTGTGTGGGGACAAGTGACTGCATGCCTCTCTATGTGTGAGGAGGACAGAAGCCAATTTGGAGAGTCAGTTCTTCCCTTCAAATATGTAGGTTCTACAAATCGTACTCAAGCCATCAGGTTTGGCAGCAAGCACCTTTACTTGCCAAGCTATCTTGTGGTTACTAAAAAATTGAGATAAGAAAGCTCATAGTATCTTTTCAGCAGTATACAGAGATCAGCTTGTTTAAATGTGACTGTAAACCTAGTATGCCTGGAAAACACTGGAAATGTTACATTTATAACAACTTCCCAGATGATAACAAACTTCTGGACAATTGCTTTGAGTAGAAAGACATTGGAATATACAGTCTTTCCATTTAAAGAGAATAGGCAATAAAGTATTTTGAATGTTTTTGGTGTGGGAATCTATGTGTGTATATACATATGTGTATGTATGTGTGGATATATCTGTGTGAATGTGCTTGTAAGCATCCATATATGTATGCATGTACACATATATGTGTGTGTAATCATGTGTGTAAGGGTACACACAAACATGCTATAACACACATGTGAAGGTTAGAGGCTATTAGGTGTCAGTTCTAAACCTGAACCTTATTTGTTACAGGCTCTCTTGTTGTTCATGCCTGTGTATATGTATACCAGGTACTTGCCCTGGGAGCTGCAAGGGATTCTTCTGTCTCTCCTTGTCACTTGTCAGAGGATTAGTGGGATTTCAGATGCACACTATCATTTGTGTTCTGGAGAAATGAACTCAGGTCCTCACACTTGTGCCAACAGATCCCTATTCATCCTGCTAAAGTTTCTAAGATATATTTGATTATGTGTCTGTCTATCTGCCTGGCTGTCATGAAATCAGATATGCAATTGACTTAATAAAATATAGCTATGTTTTTGTTCTTTGCCTTTTCAGATATTTACTGAAACAGCCTTATATTGACTCCAAAAGATTGAGCATTTATGGAAAGGTAAATAGAAATCCTAAATATGTTTTTCTATCTGCACAAGTGTTTTATATATATGCATGCATATGTATGCAATTATATTATTTAATATATTTTAGTTTTGTGTTACCTTTGAAAATAAGTAGTATAAATATTGTACACATTCAGTCATTTATGAATTGGCAATTGTTTACTGAGCATCCAGTTGATGTGCAGGGTTAGAAATAGAGTATAAACAGAGAAAGAAAGCTGGGGCTGGACAAATGCCTCACTGGGCAAAAAGTGCCTGACATTCAATTATGAGGGTGGACTTGAGTGTGACTACGTCTTACATCCCAATGAGCCCATTCCCTCTGAAATATTTATACTCCACTTGAAAGTAGTGTTGACACTCCTGTTTGTACTTTGATTTGCAATTGAATGGTAGTCTTATCATTGAATAACAAAGTTCTATGAAATTTAATTTATGATTTGAGAAGGAAATGACTTTGTCAGCTTCTGTGTGCCTAACTGTATTTGTGCCATATAGATGGCCAATGACTTAGGCTAATTTACCATCTAGTTACTAATTAAAACCTTAATTGATGGTTTGTCTTTAACATCTAAGAAATGTGTGTTAGAATACACTTTTGTAATAGTAAAGTATTCTTTTTCCGCTATTTTTTTTTTTTTTTTTCATTTCTGCACCAATAGCTTGAGTACTATCAAAATACCTTACCTTTCAGGTTTTATTTTTTTACTTTTACTGATGATTTGTGTATTTTGTACATTATCTTTCAGTCCAATTTAGACACATTTCTCTCTCCCCCCACCCCAGTTCATGCCTTCTGCCAAACATGTCTTGCATCTTTCTCTCCATCTTTCCAAAGTTTTTCACTGCAGAGGCTTGTTGTTGTAGACAGAGTTTAACTGCATCAGTCAGTTCTTTGACCCAGTCTTTATGTTGTTGTTGTTGTTTCCTACCCTTTGTATTGCTCCAACATATATCTATATATCCCTCACATATGTACAAAATTGTGATCTAGCCGGACGTGGTGGCACTCGCCCTTAATCCTAGCACTCGGGAGGCAGAGGCAGGTGGCTCTTTATGAGTTCAAGGCCAGCCTGGTCTACAGGGTGAGTTCCAGGACAGCTGGGGCTATAGGGAGACCCTGTCTCAAAAAGACCAAAAAAAAAAAAAAAAAAAAAACCCATAACATTATGATCTCTGAAAATAAACTGTATGTTAATTCCAAATTATGTGTAGGGAATTCACATTTTTCCCCTTTAATTTTATATTCTCTAAAATTTGAATATGTATCTTCCACCCATATACAGTAATTACTGAGTCTGAAAGTAAGTGGTAGATCGGTCAAATATCTCAACCTGAAACCTGAAACCCTGAAGGTGATAGAAGAATAAGCTGGCAGCAACCTACAAGACATAGGTGTAGGAAAAGACTTTCTA
>VZQC01001663.1:1764390-1840439 GCA_009823505.1 Rhizomys pruinosus
AAAAAAAAAAAAAAAAAAAAAAAGAAAAAAGAGTTGAACAAAGACTTCACTAGTGAGGAAGTAAAGATGACTGAGAAGTATCTTAAAAAGTGTTCAGCATCATTAATAATTAAGGAAATGCAAATTAAAACCACTATGATCTCACTCCCATAAGACTGGCTAAGATCAAGAAAACAAGACATCAAATGCTGGAAAGGTTGTGGGTAAAGGGGAACACTCATCCACTGCTGCTGGGAATGTAAACTCATAAAACCACTGTGGAAAGCAATGTGGAGAACCCTTAAAAGACTCAAAATGAGCCTACCGCCTGACCCAGTCATACCACTCCTGGGTATATACCTACAAGACTCATCCTATTGCAAAGATACATGCACATCAATGTTTATTGTGGCTCTCTTCACAATAGCAAAGAGCTGGAACCAACCCAAATGCCCCTCAACAGATAAGTGGATAACAGAAATGTGGTACATCTACACAATGGAGTTCTATGCAGCAGTGGTAAAGAAAGATGACATCATGAAATTTGCAGGTAAATGGATGGAACTCCAAGCCATTATGCTAAGTGAAGTAACACAGTCCCACAAAAACAAATGGCAAATGGTTTCCCTCATTTGTGGATGCTAACACCAAATCCCCAGTTGAAAGACAACCTAAACAACATTATTGTTATATTTCTTTTTATCTGAAAGCTACTGTGTTTCTATAATGTGAATCTCTCAATTGATCTACCTCTAGAATTGATCTACCACTTTTTTGTTTGCTCTTAATACCTTAATTTTTACAACACATATTTCAAACACATCATTATTCCCAGCAAATTCAGAATGATTTTATCCTATTGGTGAATTGAGATTTTTATATTTTTAGATTTTTTTATTGATATTTTGTGTATTTTATACATCATTTTCAGTCCAATTTGGATACATTCCCTTCTCCCTGACCCTCCCCCACCCAAGTTTATTCATTCTGCCATACATGTCTTGCATCTTTCTCTCAGTCTTTCCAAGGAATTTTTCTGCAGTGGCTTGTTGTTTCTGGCAGAATTTAACTGTATCAGTCAGTTCTTTCAACCCAGTCCTTACGTTGTTACTGTTCCCTTCCCTTTGTCTATGCCTATATAAACAACACATATGTATCAAAATTATGACCTGTGGGAATAAACTCTATGTTAATTCCAAAATATGTCTTGGGGTTCACATTTTTCCCTTTATTTTTATATTACTCTAAAATGTGAATACATATCTTCTACCCATATATGGTAATTGCAATGTCTGAATATATGTGGCAGGTCAATTCTAGAGCAAGTTAAGAGATTAACATTATAAAAGCACAGTTGCTTTCAGATACAAAGAAATATAACAATAAAGTTGCTCAGCTTGATTGTCAACTGGGGATTTGGTGTTAGCATCCACAAATGAAGGAAACCATTCGCCTTTTTTTTTCTGAGACTGTTACAGCCCTTAGCATAATGTCTTCTAATTCCATCCATTTACCTGCAAAGTTCATGATGTCATCTTTATTTACTGCTGCATAAAATTCCATTGTGTAGATGTATCACATTTTTGTTATGCACTTGTCAGTTGAGGGCCATTTTTGTTGGTTCCAGCTCTTCACTACTGCAAAGACAGCTGCAACAAAAATGGATGTGCATGTATCTTTGTGGTAGGATGAGTCTTATGTGTATATATGCAGGAGTGGTATGACTATCAGGTGGTAGGCTCATTTTGAGTCTTTTAAGTGTTCTCCACACTGCTTTGCACAGTGGTTGTACCAGTTTGCATTGCCACCAGCAGTGGATGAGTGTTCCCCTTTCCCCACAATCTCTCCACCATTGTCTTTTGTTTTCTTGATCTTGGCCATCTCCACCATTGTCTTTTGTTTTCTTGATCTTGGCCAGTCTTATTGGAGTAAGATGATAACTTAGAGTGGTTTTAACTTGCATTTCCTTAATTGTTAACGATGTTGAACACATTTTAAGATGTTTCTCAACCATTATTTTTTTGAGACAGGGTGTCCCTATACCTCCAGCTGGCCTGGAACTCACTCTGTAGACCAGGGTGGCCTTGAACTCACAGAGATCTACCTGCCTCTGCCTCTGCCTCCTGAGTGCTAGGATTAAAGGCATGCACTATCACGACTAGCTCTGCTCAGCTCTTTACTCCATCTTTTGAGTAGGTCATTTGTTTTCTTCTTTTTTTTTTTACTTCTTTGTTTTTTATGTAGTCTATATATTCTGGAAGTTAATGCTCTGTCAGAAGTATCACTGGTGAAGGTTTTCTCCCACTCTGTAGGTTTTCTCTTCACTTCCTTGATTGTTTCTTTCACTGTACAGAAGTTTGAGTTTGAATTGAGTGTCCTTATTGTTAATATTGACTCTGTTCACCTATAAGGATGTTTCTTACATTATAGGAGATAATTTTCACATTAAGCTTCTAAGACTGGGCTTCAGTAGTATGCTAGTTGTAGGTCACTTACCAGACTGTGTAAGGCCCTGGGGTCAAAACTCTTCAGAGTGAAAGTATACCTTTCTTGGTTATCTTTTTGTGGTACTAGAGCTTGAATCCAGGCACTTACACAAGTTAGGCAAGCACTCTATAACTGAGCTATGGTTTGGGCAGATTTTTTATTAAGTTCATGCCTATTAAAACCAATCATTTCTTACAATTTTTCAAGTTATGACCCATGTATCTTTTCAAATAAAACTCAAAGAAATAGATCTTTTGTTTTTCTCATGACTTCTGTATTTTAATTATAATTTTGAGATGACAAATACTTTTAATTTTTTCCTATTTTCATTTTGTATGTGTCCCACCATCTCATTTTTTTCTTCAGTTTTTCTTGCTTTCATTCATTTGGATTGACTAGGTTATTTTTTCTCTTTTTTTAACTTTTTGTAAATAGTTTTTGTTTCCTCATTAGTTTCCCTGAGCAGTATTAAGTTTTCTGCCCAGAAAATAAGTTACTGCATATCTATTTTACACATTGATGATAATTTGTTCTGTTTAGTTGGTGTGTCTGTGACTCAGCTTCAACATTTATTTATAGATTTTTGTGTTGACACATATACCTCAGTAATGTCCACTAAAGCTGGAGAGATAACTCAGTGGTTAAGAGCACCAACTGCTCTACCAGAGGACCTGGGTTCGATTCCCAGCACCCACATGGCAGCTAAAAACTGTCTTTAAGCTAGGTATGGTGGTGCCTGCATTTAATCCCAGTACTGGGGAGTCAGAGGCAGGTGGATCTCTGTGAGTTCAAGGCCAGCCTGGTTTACAGAGTGAGTTCCAGGTCCACTGGGGCTTATAGGGAGAACCCTGTGTCAACAAAAAAAAAAAAAAAAAAAAAAAAAAAAGGGGATGTGTTACTAAAGCCAGCAAAGCGCCAATTGGGCATGCTGCCAGGCTAGAGTTTACCAGGAATTTTTGTTTTTGGTGTTTGTTTTTGTTTTTGGGTATTTTTTTTTTTGAGACAGGTCCTCCCTGTATCCCGGCTGGCCTGGAGCTTGTGCTGTAGACCAGGCTGGCCTTGCAACCACAAAAATCCATCAGAGTGCTAGGATTAAAGGTGTGTGCCAACAATTCCGGCACAGGAAGTCTTAAGCTACACAATCTGGGTTCTGGTAATCAGACTTTGGTCCTCCGCAAGTACAGCAAGTGTTCCTATCATCTGTGCCCTATCTCCAACCCACAGACATGTTCTTTTTCTTTTGATTTTATTTGGAAGATACATATGAGAAAACTTTGTTTGGTTACATGATAAGTATGGGTTTATTTTATAGCAAATCGTTAAGTTCATTTGCAAAGTTTGCATAATTTTCTTTTACCAGAAGCAACATAGATTTTTTAACAATGTCCACAACACTTAGTATTATCAGTTTTTTAAACCATTTTTGTGGCTAAAGAGATATAAGTATTTTTATTTGCAGTCACTGATATTAAATGTCTTTTTTCAAAAGCTATGTTTATTCACATACACATTAACTCAATGGATACACTGAGCATTAAGATGGAACAATAGATATTTCACATCATCCTTCATTACATTATAGGAACAAGGTCTCAGAACAAACTTACTTGTACTTCCTGTTTATATTTTTAAGTCAAGAATAACTGAAAAGAAAGGAATACTTAATTGTATCCCTGTGTTCCTGGTGTTATGATAAAATATAATCTCACAGGAAGCAAATTAAGAAAAAAGGAGGTTTATTCTGGCTGATAGTTTGAAGAAACTTGGTGCAGGTGCAGGAGGCAGCTGGTCACATTGTATCAGCATTCAGAAAACAGAGAGAGATGAATTCTGGTGCTCTACTCCCTTTCTCCTTTGTTTTTTTTTTTTAAATTTTTATTTATTCTTGTATGTGTATGAATGAACTGTCCACATGTAGGTTTGTGTACCCGTGTCTTGCAATGCATCAGAGGTCAGAAGAGGGAGTCGGATTCCCCTGGAACTGGAGTTAAAGTGGTTCTCAGCTGCCATGTGGTGCTGGGGATTGAACCCCAGTCCTCTGCAAGAGCAGTCAGTGCTCTTAACTGCTAGGCCATCTCTTCAGCCCCCCTTTCTCCTTTGGATCCCAGTTTAGGACCGCAGCCCACAGGATGATGTGGTCCATGTTTATGGTTGTTCTTACATTTCACTTAGCCCAATCTACAAACTCTTTCAAAGGCATGTCCAAAGGTTTGTTTCCTATGTAATTTTAGGTGCTATCAAGTTGACAATCAGCATTATCCCTCACATTCCTCACACTCCGTTGGATTAGAAATGCTGTGAAATTCACTTATAGTTTTCAGTCAGAGTATAAAAACCATTCCATTCTCTACTACTGTTTGAGAGTTGTTTTATCTCATGCAAGCACCTGTGCACTTCTTTATAAACTGTTAAATCACATATTACAATTTCTAAAACACACCAGAGATATTGATGAGATTTAATTAATCCACAAAATACCTAGGCACCTAGGAAGCACTGACAGTTACCAGATACATATATGTATAAAATTATTAATTTATGATTTCTCAGAGGGTTATATTTTGAATTTGAGTTTTGCTGCTTTTCCTCATCAATTTTGGAAAGTTACCTATTCTCTATTAAAATATTATGGTAACTCCCAGTCCTCCTTAAAATCATACTAAAGGTGTTCTAAAATATCATTTTAATAGTCTTATCTTTGAAAGTCTTCTCCTTGTGAGCAATCTTTGCCTTGCTGTACTTAAGGCTTTATCATTCTGCATGAAGACGGGAGCTCATATTTTCAAATCTCCCTTATATTTGCTAGATGGACAGTTTCATTCCCAGAAGGTAGAAATAGGGGTTCCCCAGAGCAAGCTAATTAGCAAGACTAGTCATTATCAGCAAGCTCTAGACGTGATGAGAGACCCTACTTAAATGAATGAGGTAGAAGAGTGATGAAGAATGATTATGGATATTAATTATATGAAATTCACAAAAAATCAATAAAAATATTGAAAAAAATGTCCCTTAAAGATAGGCAATAGTTAGCCAGGTGCGGTGGTGCATGCCTTTAATCCTAGCACTTGGGAGGCAGAGGCAGGCAGATCTCTGTGATTTCAAGGCCAGCCTGGTCTAAGGGTGAGTTCCAGGACAGCCAGAGCTACAGGGAGACTCTGTCTCAAAAAGACCTAAAAAAACAAAACAAAACAAAAATAGGCAATAGTTATAATTTTCCTTAATTTTCCTTACAAAGGTCAGATCTTACATAGTAATACCTTCTGTGCAATTTGTTGTTTCAGTTCCCTAAAATCATAGATTTTTCTTTTATTATTTCTTAACTGACTTGTTAGAATAATGGAAAGTTTTTTTTTTAATGACCTATTTAGCTTTTAACTGGCTGTATATTAATTACTCAGTAATTTGACTTGAGTCTTGGAACAATGTTAGTTTAAGTAACAACCCTCAGGCAGGGCATGGTGGAACATGCTTATAATCCTAGTACTTGGGAGGCAGAGGGAGGCAGATCTCTGTGAGTTCAAGGCCAGCCTGGTTTACATAGTGAATTCCAGGCCAGCTGGGGCCATAGGGAGATGGTATCTCAAAAAGACCAAAAATAAATAAATTAATAAATAAATGACCCTCAGGATCTTTCATAACCTTACATAAATAGATAATCAATTTAAATGTTTATACTTTAAGGCAAGTGTACTTAGCTGTGACTTACTTTAGAAAACAAACTCTCCATATCTCCGTAGTTTTTAAGTACCAGTGATTCCTCTGCTAAGTTTTCACATTTCCCCAGTTCTATGTGTGTGTGTGTGTGTGTGTGTGTGTGTGTGTGTGTGTGTTTTCATTGATTGGTTTGGTTTGAACTTGTGTGGACCTTGTGTCTTGTGTATGTCATTTCTACTGGTATAAGTGCATGTGAATAACTCTCCAGGTGTCTGGAACACTTGGTTTCCTTATGGTCCTCTATCACCTATAGCTCTTATGGTCTTCCGGTGCCCCTTCCACAATGGCCCCTGAGTCTTTTGATGACAGAGGTTTAGTAGTCTCTTACTTCTGTACTTTAGTCAGTTTTGGTATTCTGGGTTGGCCAGTGATATTTTGTAGATGGAAACATTGAGCTCTAAGCAAATAGAAAGAAATCATCTTTTATTTTTTTTCTTGGTCTTTCTTTTTTTTTTTTTCTTCTTTTTCTGCTGTATTTCACACCATTTAAAAGTTGTCCTGAAACCCTAGTTCATGAAAGCACAAGTCTTGAATAATACAGAAGCAGGCAGCATTCTCTTCCCCTCCTGTATCTTTCTGTCAGTTAAATTTGGGTTTTTAAATAAGTTTTATTAAAAAAAGAAAGGGCCTAGATAGTACTTTGGTATTTCAGCACTGCTTGAAAAAATTATAAAATGATTGGCATTTTGTAAATTGATGTTAGAATGATTGGCAAGTAGAAACTACAAAAATAAAATGGTAGAAAATGGAACAATATTGGTTACTGAAAAGCCAATCAAACTTTGGCAAAGGCAATCATTCTGAACTATTGCATATTTTCATCTCTATGAAATCAATTGAGTTCCTAATCACCTGCAGGTCAGTAGGATGAGCCCCACCTTTAGAATCTATCTGAAAATACAGACTATTCTTGACATTAAAACCACCACTTTCCTATCTAACAGAGTTCAAATCTGACTCTTGCTCTCTTTCAGAACCTGTTTTTCAAAAGCTCTTTCGGGTAAAACTTTTGCACTCTGTAAATAAATATGAAATGATTGAGAGCATGGTGAGCAATTAAAACTTAATTTATTCTAATTCCTGCCAGCGCTGATTTTTCTTTTAAAAATAGAAGTTGTTTCTTACAAATAAATCAAATTAAAGCAGCGTTTTGGATTTGATTTTTAAATTTCACAGCTTTCACTATCATTAAGTCTTAAAAGAGTATTTAGCTTCATTAAAGCTCAAATTTTCATATTTTAAAAAGTAATAAAACAAAACTTGGAGTGCAGCTTCAGCTAAGGGTGTGCTCACCCTGCAGGGACTGTGGGAGTATGAGTCTAGAGAATGCTGGATGCTGGAACATAGGAAGCTGTTTATGGTAGGTGTCTTTATTTTATCCTTATGCTATGGGAATCTTCTATTCAAAATGTCTAATGATGGCTGGCAAGATGCTTCAGTAAGTAAAGGGACTTTCCACCAAGACTCATGTCCTGAGTTTGATCTCTAGGACCTACATTTAGAAGGAAAGAACTGACTCCATAAAGTGGTCCAAATGACTGATGAAAATATCATAGGCACACACTAAGATACACATGTACATGCATGTATACACACAAACAGGCACACACACAAATAAATACAAATGTAATTAAATATTTTTAATGTTCAACAGAGTCAAAGATTTCCCTTGAGAGTCTGTCTAAGGTAAAATCTCTTAGCCAGGCACCATGGAGCACAGCTTCAGTCCCAGCCGTCAAGAAACAAGGCAGGAGGACAGTCAGGTGGAGGCCAGCTTAGACTATACAGTGAGATGTTGTCTTCAAAAATACCCCTCAATCACTGGAATTACACTGTTGACTCTAACAAGATTGGCAAGTTATTTTTTCTGAAATAATCTTATTATGTACATTTAAAACATATAATACCACAGTATGATATTAGACACCTATTATCAAAGTGGTTGGTATAGTAGAACAAGGATATGTCTCCATCATTTCACTTATTCTTTTCTTGTCTGTTTGATTTGGCTTCTGTGATAAGAGCAACTAAAAGCTGCCTATTTGGTCAGTACATTTCTGAACCAGTAACTAATGCCCTGATTTCTTCCCTATAATATGTTTTCATCCCACTTACCCTGTATCTTCTCACACATTGACCTATCTCGGTTCCTCTCCCTCCTTTTCCTCCTCCTCTTCCTTTCCTCTCTCTTCTTGTTCATCTTTATCCTCTATCTTCCTTATTCCCATTCTTCTTTTACCTTCTTCTTCCTCCTTCTTCTCCTGCTCATCTTCTACTTCATACATTCACCCCTGATGAGAACCTAGGAATTGAGGAATCCTTCTCTTCCTGCTGCCTGGAACAGATCTTTCAAACAGATCTCTTTGTAGAAATAAACATCTCTTATGACAGGACAAACCCTGTTTGTCCTATGTTTGCAGTTTTTCTTCTCTTCTTTGTCTACATGTTATGTGTGCACATCTGCATAAAGGTTTGTATGTGCATATGTGCATATGCATGGAGAGACCAGAAGACAACCTTGGCTATCATTCTTCAGGTACTCTCCACCTTGTTTTTGAAAAAGGGTCTCTCATTGGCCTGGATCTAACGAAGTAGACGAGGCTAGCCAGCCAGCCAGTCACTGAGATCTGCTTATCTCTGCCTTCCCAGTGGTGGGATTATAAACTTATACTAACAGACCAAGCTGTTTTTGTTTTTAACTTGGTTTATGGAAGATCAAACTCAGGACCTCCTGTAAAACAAGTATTTTACCATGTGAGCTCTCAACCTACCCCCAATCCACAGTTTCTCAAGTCAACCATCTTAAAACCATCCTTATGTTAGAGGTTTATTCCCCTCAAAGTGACAGATTCTCATCTCCTCAAGAGCACACTCTTAGCCCCCTGTAAGGAATTTAAAGCTGAATGTATAGCTACATTTTGTGGAGTTTTACTAGACAGTAACAGTGGGTGGTCCTGGCTATCCAGAGTTAGCTGTGTATACCAGGCTGGCTTCAATTTCACAGAGATCTGCCTACCTCTGCCTATAGAATTCTGGATAAAAAATGTTTTTGCCACCATGTCCTACCCATGGTCATATATATTTAAGTATTTATTAACATTTATTTCATAATTGTACATAAACATCTTTACTATTAAAATATTCTATTAGAATATAAAATAAATCATCTTTAAATGATATATAATTTAAAGAGCATTTCATTTCCCAGGTTTCAGATTCTTTGGAATGGTTCCCAGATGGGTGTTGTGAAATCAGAAAACAAGCATTTGACTTTTGTGCTATATAATTAATTTCATATTTTACTTAAAGTTATTAAAATAGCCTGTTACATAAACATTTAAACTGTTATTGAATTTACAAAGTGATTTTTAAGAATTTTCCTCTACTCTGATACCTTGTGATATGTATGTTATTAAACAGTGATCAAAAACTGAAAATATTCCCTGGAATCATTATTATGATTTCTCTTTTGGTCAGGGGTATGGTGGGTATATTGCATCAATGATTTTAAAATCAGATGAGAAGCTTTTTAAGTGTGGAGCTGTGGTTGCACCCATCTCGGACATGAAGTTGTATGGTAAGTATGCTCTCCAGATGGAGGCTCTGTGCTTCCCTGGCATATCCTCCTCTTCTGCTGGTCAAGAGCATAGGGACCCTGAGGACCAGATGCCCAAGTACCAGGGCACAGTCACTGCAGTGGCCACCTTCAGATCTGTCCATGCTTATAATATCATTGCCCTAGCACACAGAGTCAAAGACCTTATCCTGGATAGAGAGATCCACCAACACACCTACCAAGCATGTGGTGGGAATGTGCCCAGTCCAGCTCCAGTAGGTTCAGGTCCTGAAATGGGTGGTCACAAAGGCATCGATGAAATCAATCAAATAAGACACAAGAATCTTTCTTTTTGTGACCTGAGGAGCATCTATCTTCTCTGCTCCTATGCAGAGGGACTTTCTGGTTTGCCACTCTGCCAATTTTCTTTTTTCTCTCTCTCTCTGCTTTCTCTCTTTCTCTTATTTCTTTTTTCTCTGTTCCTTGGATCCCGATGTTTATTTTTATATACTAAGACTAATACAGGTTATACAAACCTAAGCTAATGAGGAAAAAATAACCCAACTTCCCTGTAAATATTTTTCAGAAAATTCACACCCACAATCACTCTTAACATCAAAAACAGTAAAACAATCAATAATGATACAACTATTTAGTTCAGACATCAAAAAAAAAGTAAAACAAAAGTAGAACAGCCACTCGGCTAAGCAATTTAGCAGTTTTGCAGCAAAAATGAAGTTAATATTAACTTTTAAGTCTAAGGACATCCTTCTTCATGCCTTGAGGCTACGTGGGTGCTGGATAGTATAAAAAATGAGCTTTAAGGCTTTAACAATAGAGAGCTTTGTTTTCCTTCCTTTAGTTCCTTGTTCCCTCAACCTGTAAGCCATTTTGTAGCTGATGTGGTTTGATTCACATCTCATTTTTATTCTGGTCATTGTTTTCCTCAGTTTCTGTTCTCAGTTTCTGTTTTCCTCAGTTTCTGTTGTTTTACTCTTCCTGCTAAGGTGATTTTCTAAAGGCTATTAATCTTTGACTCAAATCACTAGAATCCATGGCCTCACTGGACTTAGTTTCACTTTGCCCTGCAATCCTCTTGTTAATTTTAACCTGACTATGAAATCAAAATATCCTTTCTTTACTTGGGCATTCTGAGCATGATACAGTTTCTGTAGAATTCTTAATTGCTACTGTATCATACTCTCAAGTTGTATACACAGTGTCATTATTTCTCACAAAGGACTCATTTCTAAAAAAGGCAAAAGTGTCAGTTCCATTCCTTGAGGCAGAAGCAGGTATCCTAATTGCTAAAAAGCTAAAAGTCAAGCAGGCCAGAAAAATAAGAATTAATATGATAGAAAGAATTATTAAAAACCAAGGTCAGCTGGAGAGCAGATTCAACCAGACGAAGTCAGGTCACTGGCTTTGTCAAGCAGTGACCTTTTCACAAATGGCCCTGCCAGGAATGAGCATGTATGTGCTATGTATATGTAGTATGGAGGCAGAGCTTAAAGAAAACGTGTGCAGAGACAGGTATTGATTGGTAGAAAACAAAGTCTCAATCCAGAGAAGCTCAATGAAGCCATTTTATTGTGAGTTATTAAAACCTGTCTCCAGTAGTCACCTCACTGATGCTTTTGATCTTACTGGGATGTGACAAACTTGAAATGCAGAAACAAATTTAAAAACTTGATAATTCTAACTTATTCTTAAATTTGTTTGTTCTTGGGTTGCAGCTTCTGCTTTCTCTGAACGATACCTCGGTATGCCATCTAAAGAAGAAAGCACTTACCAGGTAAGTAACACCAAAACTACAACCATCATGAAAGCAAATGCACTTAGGTCAAAACTCCTTTCATGTGTATTGTCAGATACTGAAATTTGTGCTTTTCTTTACAGGCATCCAGTGTGTTAAATAACATCCATGGCTTAAAAGAAGAAAATATATTAATAATTCATGGAACTGCTGATAGTAAGTATTATAATTGTGCCCATCTTATTGAAGCTGGTCTTTTATAAAAGTACATCGTGGACTTAAGACTGCTTTCCAGAGGGCCCTCTAAAGCTACTGGACAAAGCACAGGAAGTGACACAGATAATGAAACGCTAGACAGGAAGCAGGAAGGAAGAACTCAGGGACAGAAGGAGAGTGGATGGTGAGCCTCACATGGTAATGCTATCCAATGTGGCTTTCTGTGGTGATGGACTCTCTCATCTGTATTCTTACACACAGCAGTCGTTGGCCATTAACAATCATATCCTGATTAGTATTGACTAAGGAACAAAATATTTTAATGAGAAAATGTGGTTAAATAGGGTTCAGATTGCAGCATGTGTGTAATATATGTATCTATCTATATGTGTGTGCAATATAAAAATTTAAGAGGAATTTGCAAGACTACTAATAAATTCTAAAGACACACACGCACACACACACACACACACACACACACACACACACACACACATGCACGCATACCAGCACACACATACCATTCCTATATGACTCAGCTCCAGGCTGATGCTTCACCTGCCTGATAATACACTGAGATTCAGAAGAATGCCAGCCTGTGTGTGCAAAGGTGCAACACACACACACATGTACAATCACCACATAGCCTTTAGGAGAAGCTGTTTGCAAGTGTTCAGCCAATACCATTATTATGCTACCATTGGTATAATTACCCAGAAAAACTATAAACCAGTTCACTCACCCAGTCAAACTTGAATGTCCCTATTTAGAATTCTGATGGAGACCAATGACAAACCATAGACTTCACACTGAAAACTAAGCCAAAAACAATCAATTGAAAAAATAGTTTGGGACCTGTGAAGATGGCTCAATGGGTAAGGCTTTTGCTACTGCACAACAGTGGAGACCTGGGCTCAGATCCCCAGCACCCATGTAAAGCCCCAGATGAAACCAGTACATATCTATTATCCCAGGTCTCTTGAGGCAGTATGGGGACAGAGGCAGGAGAATCCCTGGAAGCTCTGGGGCCAACTGGCCTCCAGGATAAGGTAGCAAACCAGAAATTCTCTCAACAAGGTAGAAGGTGAGGACAGACACCTGAGATGGTATTCTGACCTCCATGTATGCCCATCCATATACACATATGTAATATGCATAATTAATTTGCATACTTATCTTTTCAGTCATATTCAAATGTAGAACTGATCAAATGTTTTCCATATACCTTCCCTACAATAACACATGACTTATATAAGGGAATATTTTTACCTCAATCCTTGCTCACTATACCCATTTTAGTCACTTACATTTACTAAAAAGTTTATACTCAAGAGTTGGTGATTTTCTCATTAACTATAATAATAAAATAATTCACTAAGACCTTGTATATTTGAATAAATTCAAGCTGCCATTGGAATGGTTTACCTTCTGCTGTGTAGTAAGATTTTTCAGCATCCATAGAATGAGAGCTTAGGGAGGTCCAGACCACTGATAATGCTGCCCTGGTTTAACAAGACAATATGCAAAATGTTAGCTGAGACTTATTTATGGAAGCCTGCAGATACACCAGGTTAAAAAAAATAGTGCAGGAAGCACACAAGCAAACTACAACCCAGGAAGGGTTGAATGACAAGTCCAAGCACTCGTAACTAGCTCAGACAACACTACTGCCTGATCCCAACATACTGAGATGCTTATTTTAGACCATTTGCACCTTATTTTTCAGAAGTAAGAAGATGGACAAAAAGGGGAGGAAAATAGTTTGCTCTGCCTCAGATATTTAGCACTGGGCTAATAACCTTTGTGCTCTATTTTCTCAACATGGGCATCCAGTTTTAAATTGGTTTTTAAATCATATTTACTTATTGCATTTGTGTATGTGGGCACACACATTTTACAGTGTATATCGAGATCAGAAGACAACTTTTGGGAAGCTGTTATTTCTTTCCACCGTGTAGGTTCCAGAGATTGAATTCTGGTTTTCAGGCTTGGCATCAAGTGCCCTTACCTGCTGAGCCATCTCAATAGCCCTCAGTTCCAATTTGTAATAATAAAGTGGAATGCCAGTGGCTGACTGAGATTAGATTCTAGATGTCCTTGAATGAGTATGCAATAAAAGTATTTATCAGTTGGAAATAAAAATGGTATCCTATAAATAATATCTAAATGGCATCATCCTATAGGGCTAGATAAATGGCTCAGTTGGTAAATCACTTGTTTCACAAGTTTGAGAACCAGAGTTTGGAACCACAGAATGCATGTAAAATTCAAGGGGATAGTGCACACTTAGAATTCTATCTCTGGCATTACAGTGCTAGGCAGAGAGAAGGAGATCCCTGGAGCTCAGTAAATCTAGCCTAGTTGGTGAAGTTGCAGACTTTGTCTCAAGTAATAAGTAAGAAGTACCTGAGGAATCACATCTGAAGTTGTTCACACACACAAACACGCACACATACACATATATATGCATACCAATACATACATGAACCCACATAAACACACATGCCAAAAATGCAATCATATAAAGTTAATAAATCTTATAATAGCTCTCATATAGTTTTCATATTTTATAATGTAAGGAAGAACATTACCGACACATCTAACAACTGTCTAGTTAAAAGTTAATTTCAGGTGTACAATAGAGAATTGCTTTTAATTGATTTTGAAAAACAGTTTGAAAAGTTTCTGATGTTAACAGGTTTCTTTCACATATTATAATGTAATGTTTTACAGCAAAAGTTCATTTCCAGCATTCAGCCGAATTCATCAAGCATTTAATAAAAGCTGGGGTGAACTATACTATGCAGGTAAGCTACTTATTTAAAAGAATGTCTAAATACCTTAGATAACCACCTGATTATGAGGAAAAGTCAACTTTGGCTTACAGTACTGGAGGTCCCAGTCCACAATCAGTGGGACCCATGGATTTGGGTCATGTGACAGGAGCACTTGAGAGTGTATAACAGCTCGTGCCACAAGCCAGGGAGCAAAAGGAGCCAAGAAAGAGCTGCAGTCCCACAATTTCCTTTGAGGGAATAATTGCAAGGACCTAAAGACTTTCCACTGAACTCTGCCTGTTCAAGGCTCCGCACTCCCTACAGAATTGAATACCAAGCCATTAAGACATGGGCCTTTGGACCATCCAAATTGTAAAAAAAAAAATAATAAAATATGTTTTTTTCATAAAATACAGTCCTCTTATAAGATGAAGAAAGAATCATCTACAAGTTTCCATTTTCAGTGTTCTTTCTAATATATTTTTAGTTGCCAAAGATTTTATTATTGTAATTTTTTTGCCTTTTCGAGACAGGGTCTCCTTGTAGCCCCAGCTGTCCCGGAACTCACTCTGTAGACCAGGCTGGCCTTGAACTCACAAAGATCTGCCTGCCTCTGCCTCCTGAGTGCTAGGATTAAAGGTGTACACCACCATGCCCAGCTCAATTATTGTGATTTTTAATTATATATGTGTAAGCTATGTGTGCTTGCCTGTGCTACAGTGCATGTATGGAGGTCAAAGGACAACACTAATGCAAATATCAAATGTTGTCTCTAAATGTCCATCATCCAGGTCAGAGGAAGATATGATACAAGATTCAAAGGGCTTAATCTGACCTGCTGCTATGTTCTTGCTGGTTGAAATCCACATATCTGCTTTATTAGGCTGACTCTTTTGACTCTCTCTTTTTCTATAAGGCAGACTTATCTGTGCTGTCTTCTGTGAACTTGTGGGTTCACCATTGGCTTCTTTTCACAGCTTCAGTCATTGACCTGTTAGGGGTTGGTTGCAGGAAATATGACCCTGCCCCTCTGCCTGTCCTCTCGGGTTGTTCTTTGAGTTCTGGATAGAAATCTCCATGACTCCATAACTCTCATATTTGCACAACACGAATCTATGTGCACTGCAAAAAGCCTAAGTGATGTGAGCTGAAACTACACTTGTTTGAACTAGAGCTGCAACTTGTACTTTGATGAGTATAAAGTCACAGTGCCCTGGGACTTTCTTCTCAAAAAAACTTTTTTTGGTAGTTAACTTTTTAATTTAATTTTTTAATATTTAAAACTTAATATTAAAATTGAATATTAAATATTGCATTTAGATACATTTAAAATAATAGTAAAATGATTGGTAGTTGACATAGATGATATTTCTAATTAAATAATATCCTAAGGCTCAAATTATTGCCAGGAATGAGAGTTTTTCAGCATGTTAAACTTTTTAAAAATATTTTTATTGCATTTTTGTGGATTTCAGACAATATATCTTAAGCATAATCAGCCCTCCTTTCCCTATCTACATCAGCCCATGGCCTGCCTGTAGGACTTCATGCATTTTATCATATGTGTTAAGGGCTGTTGAATCAAATATGTGTACTCAGATGTGCCTCCCTGTGAGTTCATCCACTGGAGCTTTACACTGTCACTACCTTAAAGAAGCTCAACTTTGCCTCACCCAGCAGTGATCAACGACCAATAGTTCCTCACCAAATTTTTGGCCTCCTGCCCACTTCCTCAGTTCTGTGCTGTTTTTGTCTGATTGATTTTGCAGGGGTCTTGTCATGCTGTCACTATTGCTCTAAGTTCACATGAGCATGGTCCCAGGAGCCTGTAAGATTCTGTTTCTTTCTGGTTATACACCTCCTGACCTGGCTCTTAAAAATCTCCCTTCCCCATCTTCCACAATGGTCCCTGAGCCTTGCGTGGCTGAAAGTTTAATGTAAGAGTTCTGTCCAGGGACCCACATTCTGTAGACTCATTCTCTACACTTTGGCCAGTTATGTCCTATTGTTTACATTGGCCTTTGTTACCTTAGGAAGCTTTTCTGATGAGAAATGAGAGATACATTAGTATTCCCTTTTTCCCTGTGTTCCCTGAGACTTACGCATAGAGGTTCCATTACAGATGTGTCCCTTAGGACTGAGCATCTTACAGACACTTATTCTCTGTGTAGGACCAGTTGTGGAACTCTGTAACAGTCTCCATCTGTTTCAAAAGAAGCTTCTTAAATGAATTATAACTGGCATTCTTGTTTGTAAATACAAGGACCCATATTTAGGACATAATAAGAAATTATAATTATCTAGGGATATATGGTGAAAGTCTATATAACAAGAAACACAGTGCCAGATAGGAGAAACCTCTCTGCAAATTGTTGGTCGAGGTAGTCCAAGAGACTACATAAGCTATTACCACAGCCCTTAATTATCTTCCAGAACTTGAAGGTAAGACCTTATTGCTGAAAAAAGGACATAGTTTGGACACAGGAGTTAGAGCAATGGAGATGAAACTGACCTGGAGTCCTCCTACCTGAAGGCTAGCTCTCATAGTTCTGGAATATTATGCAAGCTGCTAAGGGAGAAAGTCAATGAATGGGTCAACCCCAGGTTTAAAGACTAATACTCTCGGGCTGGAGAGATGGCCTAGCGGTTAGGAGCGCCGACACTCTCGCAGAGGACCCGGGTTCGATCCCCAGCACCCACATGGCGGCCGAGAGCCGTCTGAAACTCCAATTCCAGGAGAACTCCAGTTCCAGGGGAATCCGACACCCTCTTCTGACCTTCGCGGCATTGCATGACACAAACTTGCATGCAGACAGTACATTCATACACATACAGAAATAAATAAAATTAATAAAAAAAAGACTAATACTCTCAGGTTTAAAGAAAACTATATTAAGGCAATACTGACATTTTTATTTAGGGGGTAATTAATTAACAGCTACCTAATTAAACATAAAGGTTTCTCAGTGGGAGGGAACTCATGTGTGGCACTGTGAACATAGCCAAATACATATGGCTGTAGAGATCATAGATGTTAGAGAAAACCTTAAGTCTGACAGTTAACTTTTCATGTCCCTGACATCCGATTAATTTGGGAATCTTGCTGCTTCCTGAGATTCCCTCAAGGCAAAAGCAAGAATCCTACCCTTCTACAGACACTGGAAGGACTACCTCCATTCATGTTTGCACATCAACTCCAGTGGCCCTTGTCCTGAAGAAACACATCTCCTTGGTTGCAAGAATAGTTGTAAAAATGGTTGCAAAATGTAAGATTTATAGGCATTTTAAATGTGAAGAAAAATAATAATTATTTTGTTTTCTCAAAAAAATATTCTGAGAGAGGTTGGGGTCCTATATTCTGGGAAAAATTTTCCAAGCTTTAGTCAAGCAGAGTGAAATGTTAAGATCATGATTTTCAGCATGAGCATGAAAGAGTCTGCTGTTTTGGACTATATACTACTTTAAATGTAATCTTTTTGTGTCTTGTTGTACAAAAATTCTTGAAAAATTATGCAGCTTACACTAAATCTTTGGCAAGGATGATCAGCATTCTAATTATTGTGGAGAATTTGGGAGCGTTAAAAGTTCAGAGCTTAGTTATCTTGGCCCATCATTATTCTTCTTAACAGCCATTCCTTGCCCTCTGTGTGTAAGCTAACATCTTTGTGGTCATTCAGCATATCCTTTGCAATCTACAAATGGATGTCTGATCACCATGAACCAAAACGCTAAGACTGTCATGCACTAGCTAGCACTGTTCAGAACAGCGGGATCTCTGCTTTGCTTTAACCCACTCACTAATGTTTCCACCAATGTTTTTAAAAACTACCTTAACTATGACCATTTTTCCCTGTTACTATGGAAACTTCATCAAACTGGAACATGGAATTGGGAGTAACCTAAATCTGTGTCCCCAGTCATGGTCACTTATGTTTAGCACTAGAATAAACTATATCTTATCCCCTTTAAGGTGAAACTTGTGTTTTCACATTGATCTCAAATACTGATTAGTAATTAGTGATGTAGCTCAGTGACAGGGCATTTACCTAGTATCTATGAGACTCTGGGTTCAATACCCAGTGCCACCAAAAAATTGAGTTTAATTGTGCTTGTGTGTATATGTGTTTAAGCCTAACCAGTTGGGATTAGATAACCTAGCAGGAAGGAAATCCCTTCCATCACGCTGGCATGCCAACAGTATCATTATGCAGGTTTTGTTAGGCTACCAAATTATGGAGATTTCATGGGCACACCTTTGGTATAATGTCTACAATCCAATATCTAGAAGCAGACATCCTATTCCTCTAGATCTTACAGTCTTTCCACTCCCCCTTCTATGATGTCCCCTGAGCCCTAGGTGTAGGGATTGCATTGTAGGGGGAACAAGAGTAAGAGAAATTATGTAAATGCCATATTCATGGATGAAATTCTCAAACAATATTGTTAAAACATTTATTTTATTTTATATGCTCCTTTAAGGAACACAAAATTTAATTAATGTTTTATGGTATTATTTTCTTTCTTTTCTTATTCTTTTTGTACTGAGTGTCAAATTATACATGCTAAGAAATCACTCTAGCCCTATGCTAAATCCACAACCCCTGGTGAGCTTTTATGGCTGAAGTCACTATGCCAGAGGATTTGAAAGTTAGAAGGCTAAGGGGCAATACCTGTGTAATAAGCTCTCAGATTCAGGGGTCAAGTGAGACACTGAAGTAGTTTTCCCTTTAGGATAAAAGAAATGTAATTAACACAGTGGACAGACAGAATCATTGTGAGGGTTCTGAGGAGAATTCATACTCATAAGGCTTAAATAGAGGGTCATGTCTAACAGGTTTCCGAGAGAGGGGAGAGCCATACTTTGTGGTTGATGAGCAGCCCATTAGAACCTGCTTGAAGTTATCTCTAATTCAAGACTGCAGAGGAAGGGAGAACTGGCTCACCTCTTTACTGTATGTGTGTCCAGTATTTAGTATGTGCTACATGTGTCCCTGATAGCTGAGGGAGCTTGATACTACTTCCTTTTAGAATTAATAATTACAGACTTGCAGACACTCGTGGTAGGATACCTACCATTTCTTTCACAGGAGAAAGAGATTGCTGCAATTGGCCTGGCCTGAGCAACCCCTTGCCCCATCCTAACAATAACATATTTTCATCTTTCTTATTCAATATCTTAGGTTTATCCAGATGAAGGATATCACTTATCTGAAAAGAGCAAGCATCATTTCTACAGCACAATCCTTAGATTCTTCAGTGATTGTTTAAAGGAAGAAATATCCGTCCTACCACAGGAACCAGAAGAAGATGAATAATGGACCCTATTTATACAGAACTGAAGGGGGTATTGAGTCTCAATGAAAACTAACCAAGAGACTGTCATGTGTAGATGCTCCAGAATTCCAAGGGCAGCTTGAAGAGATGAAACTGGAACAGCACACTCGGACAATGAACTAGAACTTGAAGATGGAAGTCCATGTCTACTGTGCAGAGGGTGCAGAAGGTGTTTCCTTGTAAAAGGGAATTCCGAGGGTTGGTTTCCTGGGAAAAAAAAAAATTAGTTTCACATTGAAGTAGGAATAGTGCATGTTTTCTTCTGTTATTCCCTTTTGTTCTGTAACTAGTTATTCTTACTTTAATTTCCATGGCCACCATTACTTTTGCTTACAGTGCATAACTTACCATCAGTACCACCATCTCTGATCATTGATGGCTGAGCTGCAATCTAACACGTTAATGTACCTTTATAATAAGTGCAATTCTCTCATTGTCTATTATGATGCTTAAGAAAATATTCAGTTAATAAACAAAACAGAGTATTTTACATACATTTCTGTTTTTAAAAGGCATTATTAAATGAATCAAAGGCTATGTAGAAATATGGATTTCAGCACAGTAGATACAATATCTTTAAATCAACACACATGAGTGTATGACTCACAATACTATATATACATATACACACACCTGTGCATAAGCCACAGTGAGTCTATCTTTATATGTTATTCATGCTGCAAAGGGTAAGTTTTGATGAATTACAGAGGATGTTCTTTTACAGGCTCTAATGAATGCTTCATTTAATGAGCCAAATATGATGAGACCATTTGTCTTTTCCAGTTCAAATTCTAGCTACCACTTTCTGATAAATGTTTGGGTTGTGTTTGGTATTGTTTTTGTGGTTAGTAGTTTTGTAGTTGCAGTTTACATTTTTTAGTATAATACCTTGTCACATGTAAATTAGATACTTAAATATTAAATTATAGTTTCTGATAAAGAAATTTTGTTAAAAAATGCAATGCCACTGAGTGGTATTTTGCCCTTTTGGTGGAGAAGGCTTTTTAAAATATTGGTCCTTTTACTTCCAATTTCCAGTGCAATCCAGAATCAATTTTTATTTTCATTGTAAAAGCAAAGATCTGAATTGTTTCATCTTTCCAGAGCCTGTTTAGTATTCCATGCCTGCCCAGCCCATCTGCTGCTGTTTAAGTTAAACCCTTGTGGTAAGAATTAGAAATGAAATCTTATTCATTGGCCAAGAAATTCACAAACAACAGTATCTGACATTTCATTTGAATGGAAGACACACAAGGCATCAATTCTTATGCTGTGTCAACTTGCAGTACTTAGTAACTGAGAATGGAAAACAAACTTAACTGTGTGGAGCTTCAGTCAAGAGAATGTTAATTGTGGTAACTGAAATTGGAGTGTATTCATACTCCATGTTAGGGGGCTTTCAAAAGATGTCTAAAAATATGAACCAAGCTTTGATGCTCAGAGAAAACCGAGCAATGTAATGTTTTCCTGGTTTAAAGAAGACATTCATAGGGCAATCTGAGTTATCATAGCCACTGACAACCTGGCAGGAGATAGGGGGCAATTTAAAAATAAGGAAGCCGTTTAGTCCCCCTTCTGCTCCATCAAAGAACCAGCCCGGAGTTCTGGGTGTATAGTCCCTGGGTATCGGTGGCTAATTCTCCCTCTTTTCTCCTCAATGCTGTGGAAATTATCTTCTCTGCTCTATTAAATTCAGTTTAATATGGGAAGACGATCTCTCCAGAAAGACCCATTTAGGTCTTTTTCAAGGATAGTGAACACATTTTGTAACAAAATAGGTTGTAATGTTTCCAATGAAAGTTTTGCCTATTTTATTAAGATGGAAATTTCTTTTTAGGCTGATTTGAAATCCAACTGAAGCTTTTTAATCAATATTTTAGATTTCAACCGCTAGAGTTTTTTATGATGCGAATAATTATGTTGTCTGAAAGATGTGGTTTTATTGAATGTCTATTTGAGTAACATTTAAAAAGTGTTTACCTTTTACTGTTCATCATTCTCTTGTTTTATGGTTATTATCAATGTTTATCTATTTTGCAATTAATTTAATACAGTTTGTAATGTGAACGAGACTTGTCTGGGACCACTTTAACCTCATGGAATCAATGGACCTCACATAAAAACATGTTTAATAGGAAGGTGGAAAATGATCACATCTCTGATTCTTTTCATTTTTTTATAACAGGGCCATTTTATAAAAAGAGAATGCTCATTATTGTTTTCACGAAATAGTGGCCTCTTGGAACTGGATTAGACCTTTGTACTTTTTGCCTCAGTAATAATCCGATGACTTTACACGTATTATTTGGAGAGTCCATTTGCATTCTTCTCTTGTGTTACTTTTATCATTAATATTAAAGAAAAGCTTCAAGAGGAACTAAGAATTCTATAATAAGACACATAAGTAGCACTAATTCAGAGACAAATATAACCTTTCCAAGCTATTTTGCAAGCCAAAAAATTGTATTCTTTTTTTTTCTTTCCCTCCTTCCACGGAGAGAGTTACTCAGCAAACAGACCTCAAGAGGGGAAATATTAATGTTTTTTCTGTTGATCACCATAACCAAAAGCCTCATAGAGAAGAAAGTGTTTCTTTTCATTTACACTTCCAGAGGATTGGAGTCATGGTACCAGGAGAGTGAGACCAGCCTGTCACTCAGAACACAGAGAGGTCAGAATTCATCCACACATAGGAAATAGAGAAAGAACGAGAAGGTCAGCCAGACTATAAAACTTCAAATCCTAGCACTTGGGAGGAAGAGGTAGGCAGATCTTTGTGAGTTCAAGGCCAGCCTGGTCTACAGAGTGGGTTCCAGGACAGCTGGGGCTACAAGGGAGACCCTGCCTCAAAAAGACCAAAAAAAAACCCAAAAAACAAAAAACTTCAAATCCTACCACAATGACCTGCTTCTCCACTGAAACTCTACCTCCCATAGGCTCCATCAGCTATGCAGATAGTACACCAGCTGGGACCACGTGTCCAAACAAATGACCACAGGTCAAACAAATGAATCTATGGGAGACACTTCACATCCAAACTACAACAAAGAGACTATGTGGGTTTGCTGTTGTTCTCTAGGAATGAAAAGGCAGGGGATATTATTCAACACATGCATCTCAGCCAGCCTAAGTATCTTGTATCTTCTATGGTTCAGATGAGCTTAGCCATCGCCATCAGAGGTCTTGTTGCTGTACAGTGAATGAGGAACTTAGGCACTGGCAGGTAATCATATGGGTAATTACTCAAACCATTGTCCTTCCAAGAGACTTAAGCAGTCATCTCTAACAGGTGGAGAATTATTTGTACCATTGTTCATCAGCTAATAGCTTCAAAACAAAGATTATGGGGCTGGAGAGATGGCTAAGATGCCTACTGATCTTGGGGAGGACATGGGTTCTGTTCCCAGAAGCCCCATCAAGAAGCACACACACACAGAGAGAGAGAGAGAGAGAGAGAGAGAGAGAGAGAGAGAGAGAGACAAAAAGTTTTTAAAAGCTAACAAGAATTACCTGAGAATGAATTACTCCCAAGTCTCTGGACTCCTGAAGGCACATGCCTACATGCCTTCTAGTTAAGAATCTTGTATGAGCTAAGCTTTGTCCATCTTGTTTCCCTAACAAGAATGGTAGCTGCCTGCTAGAGCTAACACTCATCACCAGCATACTACCAACCCAGAAGAAACCACTAATTTCTCCATGTTAACCCAGTTACTAAAAGACATAGGGAGGTAACAGTAGATCTGCCTGAAGATATAATACATAGTTCATGGAAGGTTCCCTGCATCACTATTGACCACAACTGGACACTAGTCACTTTTCTTATCCTGCATTCTTATTTTGTAGAATTACTTGCCAAAATTAACTACATGTACACCCCCACTGACTCAGGTCTTTTTCTCTGGAGGAAAGCTTTTTTTTTCAATAGAAGCTTGTCAATGTGAAAACTATAAAATAAGGAAATAACATGAGAATACATTGTGGTTTCTTCTTTTTTTGAGACAGGATCTCACTATGTAGCCCTGAGCTCAGAGAGATCTATCTTCCTCAACCTCTTGAGTGCTGGATTAAAAGAGTGAGTCATATCTAGCTTAATAATATGATGTATTTCTAGGATTGAATAAACTCTCTTCATGTCTAAAATGTATGTAAACATTCTAAGAATATACTAAATGTTCTATATTCATTAGCAAACAATCCTAGCATGCCCTGAGATATTCATATTCCACAGGTTACATAAGGAAATCAAGTCTTTATGAGGCTTGTAATTCATCCACATTCATGTGGCCAACAAGTAAATATATTAGACCGTAGTGGCAGTAATCCTTTGTTCTGTCATCTGCTCTTCATTGGCCATGGGGTAAGGAAATATTTGAGTCATATTCATTCAATCTGAGAAATAATGCTAAATATTTATCACATAGGCCCAGAGGTTTTGGAGAATAATTTGATAGCATTACCATTGGAAGGACAAATGATACCTCCGTATAAGTAGGTATGAGGTAGACACACATACACACTCACACATTTGAACATAAATAAATAAATAAATAAATAAATAAATAAATAAATAACAATATTTAAATTGTAAATAGGTGAAATTTCTTATTTCTTCCTCCCTGTGAACTTAGGCTCAGATGACCCTGGATGAATTCCTGAGAAGCCAATAATAAGTACTCTTGCTCAGGCATTATATCAGGTTTACTCCAAAGTCATTCTGGGAGGCTTCCATACCTTGGAGAGGGAGTTATTTGACCAAGATTTTCAGGCTTTTTAACATGAATATTTCACCCCACTTTTAAATTTTATACATTCAGGAAACAGATTGCAGTGTTTGGAGTCAGAGCAGGAACCTGCAATCCTCTTTGTAGTCTGACTTCTGAAACTTGCATTGCTTCCCACTCTTGATCACTGAAGAAAAATTATTATTTGCCACTGATCAGTTCTAATTTAGTTCATGTGGAAAAATTCTAGCAACTATGAGAAGATAATTTTTAATGAAAAAAAATGTAACACTTCTCGTGGTTTGATGTATAAAATGCTTGGCACTTATCTGTGAGGAACTAAGATCAGATTCCCAGAACCCATGTAATGCTGGATACAGTAACTAACACCCATCTTCAATCCCAGTGCTCTGTGGTGAGACCTGAGATAGAAGCAGGATGAAGCCTGGGACCTCCTCTCTGGCTAGCCTAATGTATTCATTGGAGAACAAGAGAGCAGGTCTCAAAAGAAGCAGAGGCCAAGGTCCAATATCTAAGTTTGTCTTT
The DNA here is from genome assembly GCA_009823505.1 of Rhizomys pruinosus. Classification (NCBI taxonomy): domain Eukaryota; kingdom Metazoa; phylum Chordata; class Mammalia; order Rodentia; family Spalacidae; genus Rhizomys; species Rhizomys pruinosus. Next base: position 1,789,477 of record VZQC01001663.1, read on the forward strand.
TGACTTCATGCATGTGCAGGCTCACCTCCCCCAATAACATACACACACACACACACACACACACACACACACACACACAAACACACACACACATAAAGATAAAAAAATTATCTCAAAGACAAGTCAGGTTCTAAAAAGTCACATAAAAATACAGTTTTGATTATTTTACTTTTAGAACTCCATTGTAACTTATAATGAGCTGATAGAAACATCATAGGATTCTGATACTGTCACTAAGGATGCTAATTAGGACACTCTATGCAAGTTGATAAAAAACTAAAGAACTTGAGGGTCACAGTCTGTACACCAATAAGCCATGTTTGGTCACCTGTTCTCAAGAAGCCAATCAAAACAACCAAATGTATAGTAAAAAGCAGAGAAAGGAGATTTATTCAATGTGGCCACTTTGGGAAGAGAGACTGAGATCCGATGACCTTCTCCAATCTATGGTAACAAAATGAGACTAAAGTTTAAATGAAGAGCCAGGAGTAAGTACATCTAAGCAGTCCTGGTCCTGCTGTGGTCCTGTCCACCTCAGACAAATCATTGTCTCCGTTCCAGGTTCTCCTGCAAGGCGGTGTGACAAGCTGGCAGCACTGTGTGAAATCTCTTTCCAGAATATGAATTCTCCTAGTCACTGGTCCTAGGCCATAGCATTTCCTTCTCCCAGCATGAGATTTCTGGGGAGAATTCCAATTTCTTTCTTGGGGTTTACTGTTCCAATAGCCTGATTATCAGATTGAAGGATACAAGTGTCTCTTTAAAATTCCTTAATTTCAGCTGGGCATGGTGGCGCATGCCTTTAATCCTAGCACTTGGGAGGCAGCGGCAGGCAGATCTTTGTGAGTTCAAGGCCAGCCTGGTCTACAGAGCGAGTTCCAGGACAGCTGGGGGCTACAGGGAGACCCTGTCTCTAAAAGAAAAAAAATTCCTTCATTTCTACCTGTCCAGCTACTCTAACACCTTTTAAATTAATACATTTGACATGAATGAAGCTTGAGAATACAGAATTCTCTCCTGTCAATAACATCAAATCAATGAAGCTCACTTTTATTCCACACTTAGGCAATTGCCACATAATCTCAATCATTAAACCTAATACATGAGGTTGATGGTACTGTCCTCTGAAGACAAATATTAAATAAGTTCCCAGCAATGTCTCACATTGTGTCAAAACAGGACTGGGAAATTTAGTCAGTTTGCCTATGTCCTGTGCAAATCATCGGGCATGGCTATCAGCAGCTCCTGGATTCCTAGAATTTATCGGGCAGGTCCTAAGGTGGGTCAAAATGTGGAATCACTAAGTCTTTACACAGAACCATCATTCAGTATTCTTCTGGTGATGAGCAAGTGAATATGAGATTTAAAAGTGGCTTAAATATGTGTGACTTGGTGCTTGGCCAAGTTTGGAGAGTTTGTCCCATGTGCGGAATGCTGGGAAGAACCTGGTCTATAAGAACCAGAATATACACCAAGTTGCAAGGTCTCAAATTTGAGCTTTGGGGAGGACAGTGATACAGATTGTCCTTCAGGATAAGAAGTTAAGTACAATAATTATTAATGCTATGGGCAGACAGACGGCAGCACAGTAGGGGCTCTGAGGAGAGCTCAGACTCCAGTGCTATAGATAAGACAACACTGCAGGGGCTGTGAAGAGACTCTGGCCCAGGAGGTCTAGTGAGGGTCATTCTTATGGGCCTTAAGGAAAGGAGGAATACTGTACAGCACTAGCCTCTATCTAACCTCTCCTGACTTTGGGCTGGTATGGGGAGTGTGGAGAGTTACCCAGAAAAAAGTGTGACTGCTAAAATGTGTCCCCACTGTAGCTCTCTGATGTCCTTGTTAGTCCAGCCACCTGAGCTCTATAAGCTTCCTTGCTGGAAGCAATTATCCTAGAGTCTGGACAACTGGGAAGTGTGTCTGCACACTCAGAGACAGACTCTGGTTAAGGTGTCTGTCTCCCTATAGCTGCAGGGACCTCATAAATGAGAATGGAGACAGAGAAGGCTGCAGATGACCATAACTTGAGCAGTGTCTCTTAGATTGTATGGGAATAATGCTTTTCACATATTAAAATTTAAGAGACACCGACATATATACAAAGTTTAACTGATGTCACAAGAGTTCAAGTTGAGTGTTTATAAGAGATGTTTAAGAGATCAGTGTTGCAACAAACAAATATTAGCCTTCTACCTTCCCACTTCTGTTTTGGTCTGTTGTTTTGCTTACAGTATCTTCACGTAATGACACTGCCCCAACAATATGGATACGTTCTTTCACAGAAGTCCTCAAAAAGCATCAAAAAGCCCCTTAAGAGAGAACTGGTCAGGAGAATAAAATCTCTGTCCTGGATGAAGTCCTGACTTTCCAGTTTTGCTGGGCCAGTGGCCTGGGATATCCCTAGGGAGGAGGGTTTCCCTAAAGACATGCTAAAGAGATAGACAAAAGATTTGGGCACTAATGAGATGGTCATCTTCTCCTGTCCTGAATCCCACTCCTTGGTGCAGTGCTTCAGCACCAAGCCACAGACGTGTACTCTCTGTAAGTCTGCCCCTGTTTATGAATTGTTCAGAAAAGATTGACCTCTCCTTCCTTCGGTCTATCTCCTTTCCAAGCATGCTCCCCCTAATACTTTGGCTGTCCCAACATCTTGGGTTTCTTTACTTGTTCTTTAAGGCTCCCTTTTCCCCCCAGCAGGCTGCTGCTCATCCACCACATGTCTGACTGGCATGGCTTTATGGCATTTTTCCTTCTCCCTTCCATTCTCTTCAGGACAGCTGCTGAGATTGTCTATGCTCAGGATTATTCTTTAAATTCTAGTAATTTGTCTTAATGCTTCCATTTGAGTTTATTCTTATTCCCTTTTGAATGAGACCAAGAACTCTGAAAGGGGACTCCAATCTCCTTTTATCAATAATTTAAAAGGTGACTGGCTTTTGTCTATGTTTTGTTAAGAAGGATACATTTCCCCTAGTGGTGAATTTCCTTCAGACACTTTTGCTCCAGTTGGGTTGGAAATCCCCACCTCAGAGGCAGGAAACTTAAGTGTCTAGTGGGGTGGTCTCTTCTTCAGGTGCACACAGCAAGCAGGATCAAAGAAATGACCAGAGAAGAAAGTGAAGTACAGAGGAACTCCGCAAGCTGTTCTGCACAGCTGGCATTGTGTCAAAGGCAGGACTCCAATCACTGGACAGAAACAATGGAATGTTTCATATAGAACCTCCTCTTGAAGATGTCTCACTGTTCCTCCCAGAAGACTTTCTATCTGTTCTTCCTGTTCTGAGGAGTCAGTACTCACTTCCCTAGCTGGCATATTCTGCTTTGACCTCATCTTCATCACTGACATATCACTTTTTTTTTTTCTTACTGTAGGCAGGTAGCTTGGAAATTTGATTGCTGCATTATCAGTCCCTTTCTGCCAGCTTTATTTGCTCTAACAGGATTTATGATGCTTTAATTATCTCCTTATGGCTTGAATTGCTAGGCACACCATTAGTGCTCCTGATTGATGAGTGGTGGAAGGCTTACACAAATGGGAAAGAACAGGAAGCACAGGTAACAGGACTTCCCCAGTCATATGCACTTCTGGGGGTGTGATTCTCATTATATCTCGACATCTGTCCTTTAGGACTCCAGGATCTTTGTGGTATAATTGGATTTTAGGCCCTTTGAGAGAACAATTTGTAAATTCCTCTCATCAGATAAATGGGAAATTTGAACTTCAAATTGCCAAGCACAGATACTATGTGTCTACTATATGGGAATGATTATACTTCTTTATTTTGAACTTTTCACATTTGTTTCTTTGTTTATGTGGGAGGGGAGGAGACCTGCATGTCACTGAGTGCAACTGGAGGGATTCTTTCTTTCCACTGTGTGGTTTCTGGATTGCCAGATTTTCAGGCTCCGAGGTAAGTTCCTTTACCAGTCTAGCCATCTTGCCAGCCCCAGGTTATTTATGCTAATCATTAAATATGAGTAACATTTAAAATGTATAAATGGATAGTTCCATCCAAATGTTATAGTCATCATTTACTTGAAAGCATCAATAGATTCATTCACATTTTGGTTTCATTTAATCATGTTAATGCTTGGTTACTTGAGCTTGTTATCCTTTGACCTACCTCAGGTTCCTAGGCCTCTCAAGTTATGGGGTTATAGTCATGTGCCACTCCACCTGGTCCATGTTATTTTAAATATGCATAATTTATTACACCCTACTTAATTTGCAATTACTTGGCAAAGAAAAATAATCAGAGTAGGAGGAATAAATTAACTGCTTCCTTTATACTAGGCACTAGAATATGGTCATTCATGGTCTTAACCTTTAAAATACAGTAGTATGATCACTCTCCCAAATGTTCAGTGAGAAAACTGTAACAATCCTAAGAGAGTTATCAAATATGAATAAGCCACACTAGTTAATAATAATGATAATCATAGGAAAGGAGGCAAATTTCAGTATGTTATAAAAAATATCGCTTTACTCCTCCTGGCATGGAATCACCTTAGACTTAACTGATGGGAGTTGGGACCTCCCTGTTGTGATCTCATGAAGAGACCAGAGAGTGAGAGATAATGAGGAATATCATTTGTCATCGTTCTGAATTGACATCCTCATCTCCACTTAATGCCAATAATTAAAGACAGTTCAGAGGCCCTACTGGCCAGTAAAAGTCTTACTAAATCCAGGGGACCCACTATATTCCTTCCTTCCAATCTGGGCCCTTGTCTGATTGAGCTGGCATGGGTTCTGTGTCCAATACTACCAAAACAACAAGTTCACATGTACAACCTTCCAATGGCCTGAAAGCCTCTGCTTCCCTAGGTTCATGAACCACCTTGCCTCTTACAATCTTTGTGCTCCCTCTTCAACAATAGTCCCTGAGCCATCAGTGGGTGAGGTTTAATGTAGGAATCCTACCGAGGTGCACACACTCTTCAGTCTCTTCTTCTGTGAAAGCTGTGGCCTTCTGTTCACATTATACTCTGTTGTATAAGGAAGTTTCACTGGTAAACACCTTAGGCGTAAAGGTTCATCTATAGCAGTATCACCTAGGACTGAGCATATGTCAGATGTAAAATCTTTGTGTCTGACCAGTAATGAGATTCAGCAATAGCCTCCATCTGCTGCAAAAAAAGAAGCTTCTTTGACAAGTGGTATATGGTATGTTTGTCTGTAAATATATGGATCAATATTTAGCATGTGGTAAGAAATTTAATTTGCCTAGAAATGAGACAGAGATAAGATTTTCTTTAGGAAATATGTCCTCTCCAGCCTTGTGTTCTTTACTGTGTCACCCATGAATTCATTCCCATTGAGAGGGCTTTAGGTCCAATTATACAGCTGTCGATTACCATTACCACCCCCCCCAGATAACAATGCCACTACTGTACCAATAGAGATAGTTTGCTGTGCCAGTCATTATGCTTATTAGGTTTTAGGGCTGGGATGGACCATTGATTCTCTCTTAGCAGTTTGCATCTACCATTATGAGAGCTAACCATCAGGAAGAATGCTTCCAGGTCAGTTCCTGCTCCATTCCTCCAAGTCCCACCAGCAGTGAATGAGCGTTCCCTTTCTCCACATCCTGCCACTATTTGCTGTCTTTTGCTCTCTTTATCTTAGCCAGTCTGACTAACAAGTACAGGAAAGGACAAGCCTGTGATTTCTTTTGCTACCCTCCTCACCTCACCACCGCATCACACACTAACTGTAGAACCTGCTGGCACACATCCCAGAACCATGAGACCAGCTCTCCAGAGGCTGCCTATGTTCCTCCTCACTGAGATGTCATCCCAGAACTGACCCAGAGACTCTGTGGCTACCCACCCCAAAGGGTCTCTTGAGGGAGAGAGGGGCTAAACTCTCTCCATTACTGTTTTTTCCTCTCCTGCAGATGCTTCCCACTCTGGCCTCCCCTTTCCTCCCAGGAATCATTTCCATTTCCTGTTAGAATTTCCTGGCTGTTGTGCTCACCTTTGCCCACCTTGAGTGACCCTGAGAGCACAGACCTGAGTGACACGGCCTGTGCAGAGCTCAGAGAACTGTGAGGACTACCCATGCCTGTCAGCTCTGCTCGCACAGAGATGGATGGGTAAATGGTGCTGAGGTACTCTGGTCTTCATCCCTGCACCCGTACCTTCACTGATTCTCCAGAGAGGTAGCAGGTACAGGACAGGGGCAGTTTCATGCTATTTAGGTTAACCTGGACCTCCTTGTGTGGGAGCTGCTGCTTGCTTGTTTCTCCAACAGGACTGCTCCAAAGCTCACCCAGTCCCAGACCTTGCACAGTTCCCCAGTGGGACTTACCACCAGGTTGCATTAGCTGTCTAAGTGACTGTATTTCCACCTCATACCTTTGGCACCTAAGGATGTGGAGGTGGGGAGGATTATTTTAAATAAATAAAATCCAAGGTGGAATAGAGAATTCTTTTTGCTTTTAAAACTTTGGACTAAGGAAATGTTTTTTTATATATATATATATATAAATATATAAAGTAAATTGTTATGTAATTATTATTGTTTCCTGTATGTTCTAATTTTGTTTTACTATGATGTAATTAAAGGAAATAAGCTGTGAAAACTTTGCACTTTCCTGTGGAAATACCTGACCTGGAACTGTGATTTCCAAATGCTGTGGACCTAGAACTCAAAAGGCTCCTGGGACAGAGTAAATGGACTTCTTTTAGAATTAAAAAAAATCTTAAAGTGGTATTTAGCTCCATTTCTTTAGTTACTAAGGATGTTGAGAACATTTTAAGTTTGCTCCTTAGCCACTTTTACTTCTTTATTTGAGAACTCTGTTCAGGTATATAGCCCATTTTGTTGGGTTGTTTATTTTCTTGTTTCTTTGTTGTTTCTTCTTTAATTTTTTTGTATTAATCCATTCCTGGAGGTGTAACTGATAAATATCTTTCCCACTCAGTGGTTTTCCTCTTCCCTTCCTTTGTTGTTCTTTTGCTGTACTGAAGCTTTGTAATTAAGAGGTCCCACTTTTTGAATATTGACCTTAGGGCGTGAGCAGCTGACATCTGATTTAAAAACTTCCTAAGCCTTTATCCTAAAGGATGCTGCCTGTGTTTTCTTCCAGCAGGTTTAGAATATCAGGTTTTATACTGAGATCTTTGGGGTCTTCAATGTGTTCTATTGATCTAAGTGTCTATTTTCATGTTAGAACCATGTTGTTATGTCCATTTCATGTAAGATGTCATTTAATTCAGATGTCTCTTTGTATATTCTTCATCCAGTAGACCTTTGTATTGAAGATAGTGGGATACTGAGGTCACTATTACTGAGTTAAGGATAATGTGGGTTTTATAGTCCTGGAATGCTGTTTTTATGAAATTGGTTGCTCCAAAAACTTGGTCCATATATGTTCATGTTTTTAATATCTTCTCAATCAGGTTTCCTTTTAATTAAAATGAAGTGACCCTCTATATCATCTGATTAGTTATAATTTGAAGTCTTATTTTGTCAGATACTAGAATTTCAACACCTACTTGCTTCTTAGAGTCATTTGCTTGGAATATTTTTTCCATCCATTCGCAATCTTTTTGTTGTTATTAAAATGAGTTTCTTAATAACAACAAAAAGGTGTCTTTCTTTCTTGATCCATTCTGCTAGCTGTGTCTTTTGAGTGGGGATTTGAGCCCACTGATATTTAGTGTTATTGAAATATGTGAGGGGCTAGAGAGATGAGCTAGCAGTTAAGAGCACCTACTGCTCTTGCAGAGGACCCAGGTTAGATCCCTGGCACCCACATAGCAGCCGAGAACCGTCTGTAACTCCAATTCCAGGAGAACTCCAGTTCCAGGGGAATCTGACACCCTCTTCTGACCTCCACGGCCTTGCACAACACAGGTCCACAAATCTACATGCCGACAGTACATTCATACACATAAAAATAAATAAAATTTTTAAAAAAGAAATACGTATATTGGATGCTGTAACTCTAATTTCTTGTTTGTGGTCTTATTTCTTTTTTCCATTATTATAGCTTTCTTTGATTTTTTTTTTCTTTAGCCTCTTGGGTACACTCATTCCTTTCTTTGGTTCTTTGTATTGCTTTGTGTATTCTTTGTAGGGTTTGTTTAGTGGACATGAATTCTTTCAGTCTATGAGTATTGTGAAAAAAAATTCCCATTCCCATTTATCCCAGTGAGTTTTTCTGGATTAAGTATTCAGGGTTGGTTTCAATGGGAATAATTTCATCCAGGCTCTTCTGGTTTTCATAGTTTGCATTGGAAAATCAGCAAGGATTTTGATATTTTTTTCTTTATATATATAACTTGTTTTTCTCTAGCAGATTTCAATACCTTCTCTTTGTTCTGTACATTTAATATTTTTATTATGCTATGCTATGTGGAATTTCTGTTATCCTAATGACCAATTGGTGTTCTATGTACTTTTTGAATCTATATAGGTATTATTTCCTTAATTTAGGAAAGTTTTCTTCTATGAACTTGTCTAAGGCCTGTTCAATGCCATTGGGCTGAGATTCTTCCCCTTCCTGTAATCCTATAATTCATAGATTTGGTCTTTTCATAATGTCCCAAACTTCCTGCATATTCTAGTCCTGTGATTTTTAAAATCTTAGAAATTCTTTGTTTAAGGAGCTCAGATTTTCAACTTTGTCATCCAGTCTTGATATTCCATTTTCTGTTTCATTCATTCTGCTCATGAGGCTTTCTGCTATTGTTTCCAATTTTTTTATTGAGTTCTCAATCCCATGTTTATTTCTGCTTGGGTTTTCTTCACTATCTCTATCTCTTTTGTAAACTCACTTTTCAAGTCATGAATTGATTTTGATATTTCATTAAGTCATACATTTGTATATTCTTGGGCTTCCTCCAGAAGTTTATGCTTTTCCTTTTTGTGTTATTTGTCTGTGGTTTCTTCAAGTCTTTTAAATATGTTTATGATTGTTCTTATAAATTCTGTGTCCTAGAGTTTCTCTTGGGGGTTCTCATTACAGTGCACTCCTGTAGGAATAGTGGCTTTTGTTGAGGACATTTTCTTTTTGCTTTTCTGTTTGGGATTATAGATATGCTTTGTTGGTTTTGTGTCCAGTAGGAATTTTTATTATTCTTTATTTAATTACATTTTGATTCTGTTTGTATTGTTTATGTAGCTTGGTTGCTTTTTGTTTGGGCATAGACAATAAGTTGGCTATTGTTTCATGTTTTGCAGGATAGTATACTGGTCCGGATGGCTGGTGGGACAGGGTAGTAGGTAGGCTGATTTGGTTAGTAGGAGGGCTTGTCTGTGTCAGACAAATCAGGAACCAGTGTAATCCATGCTATGGTGTTTAGCTAGTCTGGTTTAGGGATTTGGTCCAGAGAGTTGAGGCAGAGAAATTGGACTCCAAGGCTGACAGGGGACAAGGTGAGGATGAGTTTGAAGAATGAAATATAGACTCCATTGGTGGGATCTAACTTACCAGAGTCCTAGTTAGGCAGGTTTGTCTAGCAGATAAGGAGCCTGGGAAGATGTGAGGGGGAAATCACCTGAGGAGGGTTTTAGCAATCTATGCTAGAATGCTTAGGAAGATAATCCAGAGATTGGTCCAAGGCTGGGAGGGGACATGGTGGGGTTGGGTGGAAGAATGGGATAGAGACTTGGTGGATGGAACCTGACTTACCAGAGTCCTAGGTTTGCAGGTTTATCAAGCTAATCAGAAGCCAGGGTACATATGGTGATGGGAGCACCTGGGATGGAACTTAACCATCTATGCTAGAGTATTAGCTAGTCTGGATTAGAAAGGCATTCCAGACATCCCAGGAGGAGGAATTGGAGTCCAGTATAGCTTTGTATTGAGGGCCTCTCACTGGCTTAAAACTCTCAGAGTAGGCTATGGAGCCCCAGGTATCATCCTGTCTCCACTACTCAGTGCTGGAATTATAAGCACTCACTATTGTGGTCATCTTTTTTATGCTTTCTGGATATTCAGATCCTTGTGCATGTAAGACAAGCGTTTTATTGACTAAACACTCTCAACAGACCTTCCTGTAATTTCTGAAACACAAAATCACCCCTTGACATGTGTTCTTTTACCCTTATCTCCACCCATTTTATCTTGGACTAGATGGGAACTCCTTGTTCACAGAGATGGCTTCTTCAGCTGGCTTCAGCTTGCACTAATGTGAGAGTCCTCTGCTATCTCATTCATACAGGGACTTCCCCTAAATGCATGCTGTATTCTACACCACAGACTCCTGCTCCATTGTTTACACTCCTGTTGTTATTGTTCTGTCTCTCAAGCCCTAGAGTACACTGACTAATAATGTTGCTCAGCTTGCCTTTAAACTGGGGATTTGGTGCTAGCATCCACAAAAGAGGAATAACATTCCCATCTTTTGTTTTTCTGGGACTGTGTTACTTCACTTAGCATAATGACTTGGAGTTCAGTCCATTTAACTGTAAAGTTCATGATGTCATCTTTCTTTACCACTGCATAGAACTCTATTGTGTAGATGTACCAGATTTTTGTTATCCACTCCTCAGTTGAGGGGCATTTGGATTGGTTCCAGCTCTTCGATATTCTGAAGACAGCTGTAATAAACATGGATGTGCCTGTATGTTTGTAGTAGGATGAGTCTTGTGGGTATATACTCACAAGTAGCATGATTGGGTAAGATGGTAGGCTCATTTTGAGTCTTTTAAGGGTTCTCCACACAGCTTTCCATAGTGGTTGCATAAGTTTACATTCCCACTAGCAGTGGATGAGTGTTCCCCTTTCCCCACAACCTCTCCAGCATTTGGTATCTTTTGTTTTCTTGATCTTAGCCAGTTTTATTGGAGTGAGATGTTATCTTAAAGTGGTTTAAATTTGTATTTCCTTAATTATTAGCCATGTTGAACACGTTCTAAGATGCTTCTCAGCAATCTTCACTTCCTCTCTGGTGAAGTCTCTGTTCAGCTCTTCACTCCATCTTTTTTTTTGTTTGTTTGTTTTTATTAATGCTTTGTGTATTTCATACATCATTTTCCAATTCAGTTCAGGCATATATCCCTTTCCCTTCCCCCCACCCCACCCCTACCCATCCCAGATCATGCATTCTGCAGTAACTTTTCTGCATCTTTCTGTTTTGTTTTGTTTTGTTTTCATTTTTTTTAACAATAAGTGATAATTTGTGAGTACAAGTCTACCATGTCGTTTCCCTTGAGTGAGGACTGCATTTCACAACAGCAGCTGCCTCAGAGTTGAATTAGCTCCGGAAGTAGTCACTTTCTTCACACAGTGGTGCTGGCAGGTGTAGTTTCAAAGCACATCATCATTAGTTGCTCAACATGAGTGCTGGAGCTTTTGAGTGCCAGAGATTCTACCACGCCTCCTCTTCCGCAGGTTATTCCCTAGGCTTAGAAAAGGGGCACAAGTGGATGAGAGGTAAAACAGTCCACTCTCTCTGGAGCTGTTGACTTGGACTCTGGTCAATTCTGGCTGTTTCCTTTCATGGGCTGACAGTTTGTCCAGGAATAACCTTTCGATCCTACTGGCCTGGCACGTTATGGCGTCTCTACTCCATCTTTTAAGTAGGTCATTTGTTTTCTTACTTCTTTGATTTTTAAGTAGTTTATATATTCTAGATGTTAATATTCTGACAGATGTATCACTGGTGAAGATCTCCTCCCACTCTGTGGGTTTTCTCTTCACTTCCTTGATTGTTTCTTTTGCTGTACAGAAGCTTTTGAGTTTGATGAGGTCCACTTGTTAATTGTTGACCTTATCTCCTGTGTGATTGTTGCTTGATTTAGAAAGTCTTTCACTATGCCTATGTCTTGTACGTCACTGCCAATGTTTTCTTCTATCACCTTTAAAGTTTCCAGTTTCACATTGAGGTCTTTGATCCACTTGGAGTTGCTTTTGTACAGGGTAAGTGGTCGGGGTTTAATTTTGTTCTTCTACAAATGGTGATCTAGTTTTGCCAGCACCATTTGCTGAAGATACTATCCTTCTTCCATTGAGGTGGCTGAAATTGTATGAGCTCAAGTTTGTATCTTCAATTTTTTTCCATTGGTCAATGGGTATGTTTTTGTGCCAGTATCAGACTGTCTTTATGACTATGGCCCTGTAATATAGTTTGAAGTCTCTCCAGAATAGCTAAAGCCACCCTGAGTGAAAAATGCAATAAAAGGGGTATTTTGTTTTTCCATATAAATTTAAGGATTTTATTTTCAGTGGATCCTTTGCTCCGTATTTTGACCAATCAAATTAATCTTGCCACAAAGAACTACAGTCAAGGCACAAATATTTTTCCTAGAGATCTTTGATGTCTTTGCTTAAGTTCGTTCTTAAGTATTTTATTGTTTTTGAGGCTATTGGGAGAGGAAAGTTCTCTTTATATTCCTTCTCCAGTTGCTTGTTTTTGGTGTAAAAAAAGGCTACTGATTTTTCTAGGTTAATTTTGTATCCCGCCAATTTACTGAAGCGCTTAATCATTTCTAGGAGTTTTCTGGTGGAGTTTTTAATGAATTTTGCTCATTTTAATGCAATATAAACAGTTGTTTATTTTTTTTCTTTTGCTCTTTGTCTTATCTCTCATTCTTTTGTCTTTCTTTTCCATTCTTTCATTTCCTGTCAAACTCCCTCTTTCTTTTCTTAATGCAGTCTTGCTGTGAATTCTTGGCCTACTAGAAATTCATAATTCTCCTGGGTCAGCCTTCCAAGAGCTGGAATTACATGGAATGCATATGCCACGATGCCCAACTTTTAAATTTCACATTAGAATTTCAATTGTTCAATATAGAAGTACAACTGAATAGTTTCAGTGGTGTTCAAGAAATTTTGCTGAACTTAATTATGAACTTCAGGAGTTTTTAAAGAATTTTCTTAAGGTTTTCTATGAGCTACAGGAGTTTTAAAAGAATCTCACATGCCTTTAATCCCAGCACTCAGAAGGTGGAGGTAGGCGGATCTCTGTGAGTTCAAGTCCAGCCTGGTCTACAGAGGGAGCTCCAGGACAGCTGGTACTAAAAGGTAGACCCTGCCTCAAAAATACCAAAAAAAAAGGAAAAATAAAAAAGAATCTTCTTCTTGCTGGGTGTGGTGGCGCCTGGCATTAATCCTAGCATTTGGGAGGCAGAGGCAGATGGATCTTTGTGAGTTCAAGGCCAGCCTGTTCTACAGAGTGAATTCCAGGACAGCTGGGGCTACAAGGAGACCCTGTTTTGAAAAGACCAAAAAAAAAGTTCTTAAGATTTAATGTATGCATTCATAGAACCTGACCTCCACCCCAGACTCTAGGCAGGCATCAAAACTTGCATCAAACTCAAGCAGAAGCTTCCTCATTTTGGGCCCAGAGCTTAGGTAGCAGCTAAAAGCTATTTTCTCCATCAGAAACCAGACAGGGTAAAAGCACTTACTCCAGACCCCTGACATAAACTTCCTCATCAGAGCCATTCAGTAGAGGGAGAAAAAAGAACATTTTCCTTGACTCAGGAAGTTTCAGGAGATAATCTTGCAGTTGCTTTGCAAGCAAACCACCCCCACCACCACCACTTTCTTGCTTTGCAAGCCCCTAATTAACCTAAGCCCTAGCCCACTTAGAAACCTTGACTTCCAGCCATTTCATTGCTGGCTTATTTATTCCAGAGCTAAATCTCACCCCACTAGGATTCCCAGTAAAGCTTGTTCCACCTCATGGGGCTTCTTGCTTCCAGTCACATAAACTAACATTTTCTATATGAAATATCCTGCTGTAAGTGAATATCTTATTATTTCCCATCTCTTTCCCATATGGGTACCTTTAATTTCTTTTAGTCTCGAATTACAATTATCAGAGACTATAGATACAGAATAGAACTGGTAAGAGAGGATAAAATTGTCTTATGGTTCTTCTTAAGGGGAACGTTTCGAAAACTTTCACAAATAAATGCAATGCCTATAATCTTTTTCATGGATGCCTGTAAATAAGAAGAGTAATTTATTTTATTTTTTGTTTTATTTTTTGTTGTAGGCTTTTATTAATAAAAGTTTTAGATATGGTAAATACTCATGGCCACAGATTTTCTTGAATCTTTAGAAATAGTTATGTCACACACACAAAAAAAATCATATCTTGAACTGATCTTGCATCCATAGGATAAATACAATTTGGCTATGGTTTTATTTTTTAATATTTTACATGAGTCAATGTATTACTCTTTATATTATTTTATTTTCAAGCTCTTTTATTTAATGAAGAGGATGGAATACAGAGCTTGCTTTCATTGGCTAGGCAAAAACCACTGAGTGAAATTTAGCGTTTATGGATGCATTATATATCTAGCCATAGGGACATTATTCCAAAGTTATCTTTTTAAAACATTGTCTGGTAATTCCATGTATGAATACAATGTATTTAGATCATACCCACCTTCATCCCTCTCCACCGCAAGTCTTTTTGTAATTTCTTTTTTTTTTAACATCTTTTTATTGATGCTTTGTGCATTTCATACATCATTTTCCAATTCGGTTCAGGCATATTTCCCTTTCCCTTCCCCCCCACCCCCACCCCATCCCAGATCATGCATTCTGCTATAACTGTCCTGAATCTTTCTCTCAGTTTTTTTTTTCATTTTTTAGCTATAAGTAATAATCCATGAGTACAAGCATCCTTCATGTAAAACCAATTTGCAGGCTGTTGTGCCCAAACCCCCACAGCCCCACCTTCCCTCATTTGATCAACATTTTGTCAGTAAATTCTTTTAATGCCCAGTTAGAATCAGTGCTGATGTGTGCATCATGTACCTATGGATCCTATGGCATCCATATGGAGCATAGCGCAACCTTTTCATCAGTTACACTACTGAAGGAACCACTGACCCTTCCTCCTTCAGCAGCCCTCAGATGCCAAAATCTCTCGGTCTGGGAATGGGGCCTCAACAGGTCCTTCCTCTGCATGTGGGGGTGTGAACTGGTTTTATCTTCTGCAGATTTTTTTCTACACTAGTGCTTCAGTTTCATTTTAGTATCAGAATAATACGGGACACATAGAAAAATATGGCATGAGTTCTTTCACTTCAGTAATTCCAAGATTTTGTACATAACTTTATATAATAAAAGTAAATTAATAAAACAAAACAAGTAAATCTGTAATCGCGTAAATACAACAAAAATTACTACCTCTGCCATTGAGGTTTTTTTGGTGGGCGCGGGGGGCTGAGACAGGGAACTCCTTTCAGTTCCCACTTGCCTGAACTCGCTCTGTAGACCAGACTGGCTTTGACTACAGAGATCCACCTGGGGATTCTGTGTGCTGCTGTTCATAATTTTCCTAATTTCCTTAGCCTGAGGATGTCATTTAGGAAGTTTGAGTTTTGTGACTGGGTAAAGAGAGCTGATAGTGACAGAAATAGATGAAATCAAGAAATGCATATTGAAAAGGGTCAGGTGGAGATAACCAGTGTTTTGTTAGAGATATCAAGTTTAAAAGTGCAGACAAAACTATAAAGTGAAGATGGATAGTAAATAGTATCCCTCAGCTTAAAATTTTCAGTTTGATGATCATCATCACGTAAATTCATTTTTTCTTTTTTCGTGTTTTTATTTTTTGTTTTGAGACAGTGGTCTCACTAGGAGACTGGCCTCAAACTCTTTATGAAGCATGACCAAGGATGGCCTTGCTTGAACTCACAAAGATCTGCCTGCCTCTGCCTCCCAAGTGCTGGGATTAAAGGCATGTGCCACCATGCCTAGCACGTAAATTGCATTTTAACTTGATGAGTACATACTGCCGTTCATGAGAAGTTGAGGACTCTGCTAATAAGATAGGCTTGATCTCTTCAGTATTAAGAAGGCAAATAAGAGACCTGCACTAGTAAATAAAACTAAAAAAGGAGGTCAATAATTAAGCAGAAAGTAAAAGATATCTTTGAAATCCATGGGAGAAGAGTAGTGTATGTGTAAGGTTTTGTATGTGAAAATGCTTGTATGCATTGGTACATGTACATAGTGTACACTTTGTGAAGTCCAGAAATGAACACGAAGTGACATTATCACTCTCCCCCTTTGATTTTTAAAGATTTTTAAAGACAGGTTCACACTACATAGCATTGGCTAACCTGGAACTCACTATTGAAACAAGGCTGGCCTTGCAATCACAGGGATATCCTTGTTTCTGGCTCCCAAGGCCTGGGTTTTAAAGCACTTGCCACAACACCAGTCTTCTCCACATTAATTTTTATTCCTTTTTATATATGTTATTGAGTTTTTGTGCATTTCACATAATGTATCTTAATCATATTTAAACCCCTTCTTCAATGTTCACTTCTCCATAGTCTGACCATCAAATTTTATGCATTCTGTCATATATGTTAAGGCCTATGGAGTCAGGTTTTTGTCCCCAGATGTCCCTCAGTGTGAGTTTATCTACTGGAGCCTATTCTTCTTATCCCTTAAAGAAGACCGACTCTCCCTCACTCCTCAGTTGTCATTTGCCAATAGATCCTTGGGTAAGGTTGGGGCCTCTCGGCCATTTGCAAAATCCCATTTCTGGGATTTTGTCTCATTAAGTTTGAATGAATCTTGTGTGTGCCGATACCATTGCTGTAAGTTCATATGAGAAAGTTCCCAAAAGCCTGGGAGATTTAGTTTCCTTATGGTCGTGCACCAGCCCTGGCTCTTACAATTATTCTGACACTTCTTCCAGAATGATCCTTTGATGAGTGAGGTTCAATACAGGAGTCTTATTTAGGGACACCCAGTCTGAAGTCCATTAGTCTCTACATGTTAGCCTGTTGTGGCTTTCGGTGCTAATTGCACACTGCTGCATGAGAAAGCATCACTGGTGAGAGTTGAGAGATGCTTTAATGTTCTCTCTACCCCTGTTCCACTATGTGCTGTGAATTTTGAGACAGGGTTTCTCTGACTGAACCAAGAGCTGGCTGATTTTGTAAGAATAACTAACCAATATGTTTCCGGGATCGACCTGCCACAAAACCCTCAATGATGGGATTACAGACTCATGCTCACATGTCTGGTATTTTGGTTTTGATTTTTGAGGTTTTTTTTTTTTTTTCGTATAGGTTGTAGGGATCAAACCCAAGCCCTTCTGATACATAGAAAGCCCTTTACTAAATGAGTTGGCTCCCCAGACCGAGAGCATTTTTAGAGGAAAGAGTAATGGCCTGATGTAAATATAGCTGAAAGGCCAAAAACAGTCATCTTCAGGATGCTTGCATTTCATTTTCTGTTCCAGCCTTGAGAGTTGAAAGTGGAAGTATCGATGCCTTCCTGCCTTGCTTAACTTTTTTTATATTTGAGAATTTCATTCATAAGTACTGTCTGCATTAGTTCCATCCCTTCCAGATGACCACAAAGTCTGCCTATGTCTCTCCAAGCCCTCAATTTATTTTTCTCTTCTTTGATTATTATTATTATTATTATTATTATTATTATTCACACACACACAACTATTTAGTGGTTCTCCTGTGGGCTCATGTTCATGGCTGTCCATTTTGTATTTAGATGACCACTCTCAGAGAGCTAGTGTCTGAAGAAAATTGATTCTCTTGAAACATTCATTGAATGGCAGAAAAAACCAATCCTGAAGTGGGAACATACAACATTCCCCCAATTTACCATGAAATATCAACTGATTTAAATATGCAGATTATGTTAGACTACCATACTATGGAGATTTCAATAGTGCAGCTTCCCAGTCATGTCTAGAATGTATTAACTAGCAGCAGGTGTCTTGTTTCTCTGGCTCTTTACATTCTTCCCACCCCAAATTCTGCCATGTTCCCTGAGCATTAGGTGTAGAAATTGTATTGTAGAGATTTCACACAGGGGTTAGCATATTACACACACCATTTCTCTGCATGTGAACAGTTGTGGACTTTGTAATAGTCTCCATCTGTTGCAAAAAAGAAACATTTTTGATAAATTGTGAGAGACACACTTTTCTGTATATATAAGGATGTATTAGCCTGGTTTTGCATTGGGTAGGATTACAGACAGGAGATTCTGTGTCTGTTCTCAGTGGATTCTTTTTTTTTTTTCACCTGTATAGCTGACATTAGCTGTCATGATTGATTAGCTATTCTATGTCAAATTGAGAAGGTCTCCCTTCCCATTTGCTATGAAATGTTATGCTGAATAGATTCCTCTGTTGTTGTTGTTAGTTGCTTTTCCTATAGACAGGAATAAAAATAGACATAAAAAATTCTTTAGATAGGCCATAGGTACTGTACTTATTTCAAATCTTAATGAAAGAAAGCAGTACTAATTTGTTTTAATTTCAATTCAACATTCAGTCCTAGGACAATCCTATATAATTTATCACTGACAATCTGATGACTAGTCTAAGACTTCCTCTTTTTTCCAAAGAAATTATTAGATTTATTTATTGTGTTTGTGTGCGTTTGTATTTGTAGGCACATGTGTATTGCAGTGTGTATACTGGTTGCCCTTCTCATATTATCTTCATAGAACCTATATTTGAAAATCACATAGTCGAAAAAATCTCTGCAATATAAGAATATTATCTTTTCAAGAGTGACTTGCCAGTAAGTCAAGGCGGGACTGCCTTGACCCTGGGGGAGGGGGGGAAGAGGGAGGAACACCTGCCCCCAGAACTCTCAGCTTGTGCTCCAGACAGGTGCAGGGACTCAATGACATGCCCATAAGTCAAGGCAGAATTGCCTTGACCCTTGAGGGGGCTCAAAACCCACCCCTGGAACTCCCATCTTGGGCTCCAGACAGGCACATGGACTCAGTGACATGCCAGTAACTCAAGGCAGAAGTGCCTTGACCCATGGAGGGCTCAACACCTCCCCCTGGAACTCCCAGCTTGGGCTCCAGACAGGTGCATGGACTCAGTGACATGCCAGTAAGTCAAGGCGGAACTGCCTTGACCCTTGGGGGTCTCACCACCTGCCCCAGAACTCCCAGCTTGGGTTTCAGACAAGCTCACAGACTCTGTGATGTACCAGTAAGGCAAGGTGGATGGGTCTTGACCCTTGGGAGCCTACTGGCATGTGGGCCAAAGTAGCAACACAATCCCGACCCCTCCACCCCTATCAACCTGGTGGAGCTGTGGCACAGAGGACCTAGCAGGTGCAGCATTACTTATTATAGTCTGTGCAGTCAACATTGAGGTGCCAGAATCCAAAGAAGCAAATAAACAAACAAATCCACATACCAAAGATGCAAAGAAAAAACAACGTGAGCAAAGCTCATAATAAATCCACACTGAACTCTACCAACCCTACAGAGGAACCCTAAAACTAGATCTCTGAGGAAGGAAACCAAGACACCTACCTTAAAAGGGGTGGAGGAAAGGGGAGAGGGAAAGGGAAATATGCCTGAACTGAATCGAAAATATGTATGAAATGCACAAAAGATCAATAAAAAATAAGTAAAAAAAGTAAATACACAAGTAAAAAAAAGAAAAAAAAAAAAAAAAGAACAACTATAGACACATCAAAAGAAATAGAGAACTAAGGGGAAATGAAACACTCAAGAAGGGACCTAGAGGTAGATAATGAAAACCAGAGGTGGAGAACTAATGGAGAGAGATTGAATAAACTCAAGAAGGGACCTAGAAGGAGATAAAGACAAAGTATTTGAAACAAATTAAAGGGATGAAATGACATTACTCTGGAAGGAAGGACAACACTGAAAATATCCCAGGCTGAAATGAAAAAAAGAAAACCAAGGACAAATAACAAAATAAAAATGGCAGCTCCAGAGGGAAGGGAAAGAACAGAATCACAGGATTTAGCAGAAATCGAAATGTTATCCATCAACAGAGAAAGGTTGGAAAAAGCCTCGAAGCAGAATGGAGGAAACAAAAAAAGAATATTAAACCTTCAGGATAATACGCAGAAAAATATATTAAAAAAAAAAAAAAAAAAAAAAAAAAACCACAAGAGTGGAACAACCAGGAAATGTGGCACACTATGAAAAGACCAAACCTCCACATCATAAGGATAGAGGAAGGAAAAGAATCCCAAGACAATACTATTGACCAGATCTTCAACAGGATAATAGAGGAAAATTTCCCCAAACTGAAAAAACACAATCCCATACAAATACAAGCACATAGAATACCAAATAGACAGGACCAGAAAAGAAACTCCCCAAGCCATATAATTGTTAAAACAATAGATGCTCAAAACAAAGACAAAATACTGAAAGCCACAAGGGAAAAATAGCACGTTACATATAAGGAGAAACCCATCAGAACTACAGCTGACTTCTCAGTGCAAATTATGAAAGGTAGAAGAATGTGGACCAAAGTATTACCTGTGCTAAATGACGTTAGATGCCAACCCAGACTACTATACACAGCAAAAATGTCAGTTGTAGTTGAAGGAGAAAGAAAAATCTTTCACAACATGAACAAGATAAAAGAATGCATGTCTAAGAAACCAACACTTCAGAAAATCCTTGAAGCAATCCAAAGAACAGAGGAAAGGAGCAACTATCCTTAAGCAATTAAAGAGAAAGTTCAACAAAAGCATAACAGGGTAAGTATAAACCTAGACCAAGAACGCAAACAAAAAATAAGGTGAAAGGAAGCAACACATATCCCTTAATAATAACCTTAAATACTAATGGTCTAAAATCCGCAATCAAAAGACATAGACTGGGAGAATGAATTAGGAAACAGAATCTTTGTATATGTTGTCTACAGGAAACCCATCTTACCCTCAGACACCACCTTACAGTGAAAGAATGGAAAAAATATTCCAAGAAAATTGTACCAAGATACAAGCTGGAATGGATATTCTAAAGTCATAAAAAATAGATCTCAAAGTAAAACTAATCAGAAGAGACAAAGAGGGCCATTACATCCTTGTCAAATTAACAATTAACTATGAAGACTTAATGCTCTGCAGGACCTCAAGACACAGATTAATCCTAACACACTAATAGTGGGAGACTTCAACACCCCACTGAGCCCCTTGGACAGATCAGCTGGACAAAAAATAAACAGAGAGACATCAGAACTGAACAATACAATACACCAAATGGACCTCACAGACATCTACAGGATATTCCACCCAAACACCAGAGAATATCCTTTCTACACAGCACCTCACAGAATATTCTCCAAAATCAACCACATACTATGACACAAAAGGAACCTCAACAAATACAAAAGGATAGAAGCCCAAGTGCCCCTTGACTGATGACTGGATAGAGAAAATGTGGTACATCTACACAATGGAATACTACTCAGTGTTAAAGAAAAATGACATCATGAACTTTGTAGGCAAATCGATGGAACTTGAAACCATTATGCTAAGTGAAGTAACACAGTCCCAGAAAAAAATGTGAATGGTCTCCCTTATTTGTGAATGCTAAACCAAATCCCCAGATGAAAGGCAAGCTGAACATTATTGTTATATTTCTGTTTATCTGAAAACAACTATGTTGTTATAATGTAAATCTCTTTTTTTATTTTATTTATTTTTGTATGTGTATGAGTGTACTGTCTGTATGTAGGTTTGTGCACCCATGTTGTGCAACGCCACGGAGGTCAGAAGAGGGTATTGGATTCCCCTGGAACTGGAGTTCTCCTGGAATTAGAGTTACAGACGGTTCTTAGCCGCCATGTGGGTGCTGGGGATCAAACCCGGGTCCTCTGCAAGAGCAGTCATTGCTCTTAACCACTAGGCTATCTCTCCAGCCCCATAATGTAAATCTCTTAATGGGCTCTAGAATCATTCCACCACTTACTTTCAGACTCTGTAATTAGTGTATATGAGGTAAAGTATGTATTCATATTTTAGATTAATATAAAATTAAAGCAGGAAAATGTGAA
The DNA here is from genome assembly GCA_009823505.1 of Rhizomys pruinosus. Lineage (NCBI taxonomy): Eukaryota > Metazoa > Chordata > Mammalia > Rodentia > Spalacidae > Rhizomys > Rhizomys pruinosus. The sequence continues at coordinate 1,811,236 of VZQC01001663.1, forward strand.
TTCCTAAACATAAAAAAAAACTGAGAGAAAGATTCAGGACAGTTATGGCAGAGTGCATGATCTGGTGTGGGGTAGGGGGAAGGGAAAAGGAATATATCTAAACTAAACTGAGAAATGATGTCTGAAATACAAAAAACATCAATAAAAGCATTATAAAAAAGAATATTATCTTTTCAACATAAAGATACAGTTGGGATTATTGATTTTATTCTTGTTTTTCATTGTTCTACTTACTGTCTTCAAGTTTTATGTATATAAATAAAAATATTTGCACAATTCAGTTTTTGTTGAAAAGGAATGATATTTTAGCCTATTTTATACTCATTTTCCCATTCTTCCTACATATATCACTTAAAATCATCATGGTTTATAGGGGGAATGGAAGAGATCGCTCAGTGGATAAGAACAATTTATTTTCTTATAAAGGACTCCAGTTCAATTCCTAGCATTCATACTGGGGGCTCACAATTGCCTCCAACTCCAGCTTTAGGAGTCTTAATGCTCTCTTCTGGCATACACAGTCACCAGAAGCCCCCCATCCTCTCAGATACACACACGTACTTGAATAAAATATTAATAATTATTATTTACTTTGTTGATATTTAAATGTTTGAGTATTCCAAACTCCATACTATGTATTTTGATCATGTTTATAACTTCTCCACTATCAACACTATTTTTATAGCTCCTGATTACCATAGTTCATCCATTCTGTCATATATTATGACCTACTGAGTCAAGTTTATGCCTCCAGATTTTCTTTGGTGTGCATCTATCCAGTAGAACCTCATTAACCTATCTAACCTCATACTCCTAAAACCAAATCTATATCTCAGCAGTTCTTGGTTTGCCAGTACCTCCTCAGCTAAGGTTCAGCCTTCTTACCAGTTCCTTACTTCTTTGCTGGACTTTTGTCTGACTTGAGCTTGTGTTTGTCTTATGTTTGCTGGTACCAATGCTGTTGGTTCAAATGAGTAACTTTCCAGCTGTCTGGAAAATTTTTTGTGTTCATCCACCATCTTTGGGTCTTGTGATCTTTCCACCCTCTCTTCCTCAATGGTCCCTGAAATTTGGGTGGTAGAGTTTTGATACAGGTGTTCTATTCAGGGATAAGTACTCTGCAATATGTTATTCTGTGCTGCCTTAATCTCCATTTGTTACCTGAAGAAGTTTCGCCTGTGAGAGTTTAGAGGTGTATTAATATTATTTTAAAACAAAATAAAATAAAATACATAAAAAAAAATTAAAAAAGATAAAATAAAAAAAAAAAAATTAAAGAAAGGAACCTCCCACATATGTGCATTTGACCAGTTGTCATTTGTAGAACTCTCGAATAATCTCCATGTATTGAAAAAGAAACTTCTTTGATGAGTTGTGAGAGATAAACTTGTATGTAACTATGACATATATTTAGAGTACACAAAAATTAAGTTTGCTCTAGAGATGTGACAAAATTAGATTTTTCTCTATGTTCTATGATCTCTCTAGCCATGTGTATTTGGCTATGTCTACATTTCCACATATAAGTTCCCTCTCATTTAGCTGTCCTAAAGTCCAATTACCCAGCTTTTGATCACTGCCCCCCACAAAGTGCCACTACTGCATCAGTAGAGATAATTTGATTGGCCAGTTATTGTTGTCATTCATAGACTTTAGAGCTGGATTGACTAATTGGTTTCTCCCTTATCAGTTTTGCTGGGTATAGTAACCTGGGTTGGCATCTATTGTCCTTTAACACTGGGAATGCTTTGCTCTAGGTTCTTCTTGCTTTCATAGTTTGCATTCAGAAGTCAGTTGTAATTCTGATAGGTTTCTCCTTATAGGACACTTGTTGTTTATCTCTTGTGGCTTTAAGGATTTTGTCTTTGTTTTGGGTGTCTAGCATTTTAACTATGATGTGGTGTGGAGAATTTCTTTTCTGATCTTGTATGTTTGGAGTTCTATGTGCTTCTTGTATTTGTATTGGTTTGTCTTTTTTTAGTTTGGGGAAGTTTTCATCTATTATTCTGTTGAAGATCTGATCAATAACATTCTCTTGGGATTCTTCTCCTTCCTCTATTCCTATGATGCGGAGGTTTGATCTTTTCATAGTGTCCCACAGTTCCTGGTTGTTCCACTTTTGTGTATTTTTAAATTTTTCATAATCTTTCCTTGAGGTTTTTAGTTGTTCTGTGTTATCTTCCAGGTCTGATATTCTTTGTTCTGCTTCCTCCATTCTGCTTCTGAGGCTTTTTCCATTCCTTTCCTCTTGAGTGTATGAGTGTTTGATTTCCTTTTTCATTTCCTCTTCTGATTTCTTTAGTATTTCTACTTCTTTTTGGAGCTTCTCAATCTCTTCCTGTAGCTCTGGTTGGTCTCCTTATCTTTTTCAGCATGGAATATTATCAGTGTTTCTACTTCTTTCTGGACTTTGTCATTCTCTCTCTCTAGGTCCTTCTTGAGTTCTTCATTCTCTTCTCTTAGTCCTTTGATTTGCTCTTTATAATCTTGTAGTTCTTTAAATATGTTCCCAATTGTGTTTCTGATATCTGTGTCCTGGGCTATCCCCAGAGGGATCCCTCTGTAGGAATCTTCCATAGGCTTGGTAGAGCTTGGTGGGGGATTACCCTGCCCCTTTCCTGCATTGTCTCTTCTTTGTGTTCCTGGCATATGAGCTTCTCCTTGCCTGTATTCAAATGTGAGTCCTAAATGCCTCTTCACTGTGTTGAAGGCTTGCTTTGCTTGCCTCCTTCAGATGCTTTTGTAATCCCAATTGGGGGGGGGGCTTTTTAGCCCACCAGTACCTGCGCTTCCACTGGTCTCAGGAGATCTCAAGACTCACACAACCCTACCTTTAATACCAGCTGGAAGGATAACTCCGCCCCCACAGCCACAAAAGCCAATTAAGCCAAGGACAACTGGATTAATGGATTAGCAAAGTTAAATCAACCAACAATCAGCCTTTCTGAAGCACCCAGTTACTACCTGCCTCCCTGCCCTTCAGCTGGTCTCAGGGGTCTCAGATCTCAAGACTCACACAACCCTACCTTTTATTCCAGCTGGGAGGATAACTCCACCCCCACAGCCACAAAAGCCAATTAAGCTCAAGACAACTGGATTAATGGATTAACTAGATTAAGTCAATCAACAATCAGCCTTGCTGAAGCACCCAGTTCCTACCTACCTTCCTGTGCTTCAGCTGGACTCAAGAGATCTCCTCTTGGTCTTTTCAAGACAGGGTCTCTCTGTAGTCCCAGCTGTCGTGGAACTCTCTCTGTAGACCAGGCTGGCCTTGAACTTGCAGAGGTCTGCCTGCCTCTGCCTCCAGAGTGCTGAGTGCTGGGATTAAAGGCATGCATGCCTGGCTTTTAAGGAATGTTCTGGATAATCTGTCTAATTTGTACATTTTTTTCAAAACCAATTTTTATTGAAGGTCTGTGCATTTCATACAAAATTTCAATCAAATCTAGACCTGTCCCCCCTCCCTCTCCCCCACCCCACCAGAGCTCATTCATTCTGCCAAACATGTTTTTTATCTTTTTCTCAGTCTCTCTCGAAATTCTCGATGCAGAAGTTTACTGTTTCAAACAGTTCACCTTTTCAGTCAGTTCTTTGACAAAGTCTGTTGTTGTTGTTATTCCTTCCAATATGCATCACTCCAAAATATGCACATACGCACACCACATATATCATAGGTCTTAGCATCTTCAGCTTATGATATTTTTTTCTTTATTAGGCTGAAATATGTCATGTTTGAAGGCTCCTCCTTGGCAAGTCCAAACTATGATCAGTTCTGCCCTTGTGTTCCACACTAGGGTTTTCCCTTCCCATGGTCATCAAATGAGGTCCAGTCACCACTACATCCTGTCTTTAATTTTTCTGTACTGGTCTCCACGATACAGCCTGGATAGTCCACCCATGGCAGCCTGTACTCTGAAGAGGCTGAAACCCCAGTAGTAGCTCAGTCCACAAGTTGGATGTCTCAGCAGTTCCCATCTGGCACTGAAGGTTTGGAGGATTCTTGGAGAGACATGAGTCTTCAATCCATATTGGAAGATTGAAATGCTGTGTCTCACATCTTTGAAGGATGTCAAAAGCAGTGGCAGCCACAGAGTAGCTGCACTTATCAGTAAGACAGGCAAAACAACTGTGCTCTCTTTTTTGGTTGTTTTTTATTTTTTGTCTTTTTACTAAGATCTCAAGTTTTATACCTGAACTACAATTTCTCAGGCATTACTATTTATTTATTTCTGGTTACACTTTCCTTTTGGATGTTTAAGGCCACATACTTAGCCCAGATTAACCAAGGCTTTTGTTATTCCGTTGAGGATCTGGTCCTCAAAGGTCACTCAGGGATTTTTTTTTTCTGGATGGGCATGGGAGGGTGAGGCCCTGGCTCCTTTTGGCTTTTCGATCACCAGTTCTATCCACTCGAGGATAAAGTCAGGTGTTGCTAGACCAAAGTTCCCTTTTTGAAGCATGAGCAGACTTTTCTCTTTATAGACTGGACACTGGCTGAAGTCTCATTAGTGGATCTCCAAGACCTCCCTGCACAGGAAGACTGGTAACTTGCATTTGCAGAACATTTCAAGAGATGCCCCATGCATACTCCCCTGGGACTTAGTTGACCTCTGAGGGCAAGGAAGAAAGTTATCCCTTAAGATCCTCTGCCAGATTGTTACGGTCATTAAGTATTGTTATTAAGCATCCAGAAAGGCTAAGTTATACCAGCCTGATACTTTTAACTACTGCATAATATTTTGGAAAAGGCTTGGACAAAAGCTCAAGCAGCCTTGTATAAAAAATACTAATAGGCACTACCATAAAATAAATACTGTGTTTAGACATAATGTCATGACAAACTAGTTTTTACCAATTCCTTTGATCTTATATTACTCTAAAATATGCATACAAACCCTCCATCCATATACCAAAAATTCCTAACTCTGAAAATAAATGGTAGCTTAGTTCTAGAACATGTTAAGTGATTCACAATATAAGAGCACAGTTGTTTTCAGATCATAAGGAATATAACATTAACATTGTTCAGTTTACCTTACAACTAGGTAATTGGCACTAGCATCCACAGATGAGGGACACCATTCATCTTTTTTTCTGGGACTGTGTTATTTCACAGAACTGATATATTCTAGTTCCATCCATTTACCTGCAAAGTTCATGATGCCCTCTTTCTTTACTGCTACGTAGATGTACCACATCTACTGTGTAGATGTACCGCATTTTCTCTATCCACTCCTCAGTTGAGGGGCTCTTGGGTTGGTTCCAGTTCTTTACTGTTACAAAGAGAGCTGAAATAAACATGACTGTGCATGTATATCTATGGTAAGATGAGTCTTGTGGGTATATACCCAGGAGTGGTATGACTGGGTCAGGTTGCAAGCTCATTTTGAATCTTCCAAGGGTTCTCCACACTGCTTTCCATAGTAGCTGTATGAGTTTACATTCCGACCAGCAGTGGATGAGTGTTCCCCTTTCCACACAACCTCTCCTACACTTGCTATCATTTGTTTTCTTGATCCTAGCCAGTCTTATCAGAGTGAGATGATATCTTAAAGTGATTTTAATTTGCATTTCCTTAATTATTAGTGACATTGAACACTTTTTAAGATGTTTCTCAGCCATCTCTAATTCCTCACTTGTGAAGTCTCTGATCAGCTCTTTGCTCCATCTATTGAGTGGGTCATTTGTTTTCTTTCTTCTTTTTTTTGAGTAGTTTATATATTCTAGAAATCAATGTTTTGTCTGATGTGTCTATGGTGAAGGTTTCCTCCCAGTCTGTGGGTTTTCTCTTCACTTCCTTGATTGTTTCTTTTGATGTACAGAAGCTTTTGAGCTTAATGAAGTCCCATCTGACAATTTTAGAACTTATTTCCTGTGCAGCTGCTGTCTGATTTAGGAAGATTTTTTCCTATGCCCATGTCTTGTAGGCTGCTGCCAACTTTTTCTTCTATCACCTTTAGAGTTTGGGGTTTCAAATTGACGTCTTTGATCCATTTGGAGTTCACTTTTGTACAGGGTGAGAGGTAGGAGTTTAACTTTATTCTTCTACAAGTGGTGATCCAGTTTTGCCAACACCATTTGCTGAAGATGCTGTCTTTCCTCCATTGAGTCTTTTTGGCCCCTTGTCAAATACGAGGTGGCTGAAATTGTATGTGGTCAAGTTTGGATCTTAAGTTTTGTTCCATTGGTCAACAGGTCTGTTTTTGTACCAGTACCAAGCTGTTTTTATGACTATAGCCTGTAGTATAGTTTGAAGTCTGGTATAAAGATCCCTCCTGTACTGCTCTATTCACTCAGGGTTGCTTTGACTATTCAGGGTCTTTGGTTTTTCCATATGAAATTAAGAATTTTTTTTCCCAAGCCTGTGAATTTTTGTTGTTTTTACCTACAAGGTAATAAGGCCATCCACTGGTACAAGAAGAACTTATCAGTGGCCATACTTCAAAGGAAACTGTCCCTCTCCCAGAAGACATAACTGCCAATAGTTCCTCAGCTAAGGGTGGCTCAAGACCCCCTCCTCTATGCCTGATGAAACTTTTAGCTGACTCATTTTCTTTCCAACCTTAAGCCTTTCCTAAATTCTTTTAGTAACATTTCAAGTAAATCTTGTAACTTTTCTGTGCACCTATTTCTTAGTTTGTGAAGTTCTAATGTATGCTCTTGTCTCAATTTTCCTGTCATCATTTTCACTTCCTAAAACTTATCTGGAACATTTATTGTGCCCATATATGTATTCTTCCATTTTCTTGGATTTATTGAATTTCATCACTAATAACAACTTCATGAGATTTTTAGATATCTTCTTTTTACACATAAATCCTACTAGCACAAAATATGAAATTTTATATATGTATAAATACATTCATATCAGTATATTTAACTACATTTTTATGTAGCTACATCTATAAATTTCATTATATAATGTACTAATACATTTGAAATATTATTTATAACATTTCATTTTGTATCATAAAGCTTCTATGCCATAATTTATACAAGAATAGTTATATTCATATTTTTATTGGTGATATGGAATTGATATGATTGCTTCTAATGAATCAAACTAGTGGCAAATAGCTTGTGGTTTGGTAATAGAGAAAAGCTTCTTGCTAAAAATTTTCCAACATATTGCCTAAAGTTTTTATTTTTCTGATTTATCGTTAAATGTGTGCATTCATCTAAATGGTGGTGGACATTCTAAATTTATCATTCTGTCTTAAATATGATTAAATATTTTAAATATTATTTATGTAGAAACTCACTGAGCTTAATAACTATGTTTAAAACATTTTATTAGTTTTATTTTAGGTGTTTGAGCCTATTATCTTCATGTAGATAAGTTCACCTGTGTCTTGAGATACCCACAGAGGTCAAAATGGTTGCCTTGGACCTGGAGTTACATATGATTGTTAGTTGCCATGTGAGTGCTGGGAAGTGAACCCAGGTCTTCTGTAAGAGCATCCAGTTCTCTTAACTTCTGAGCCATCTCTTCAGCCCCATAATTATATTTATAGTTAAGCTTATTTTTCCAAATGAGGCTTAAAAGGGAACTAATAAAGGAGAATATGGCCTGATTATTTTGTCACCAACTAATTGAAATATTTTTTCTTCATTGTTAATGATATCGAATTATTATGTCAGTATTTATCTTCAGATTTTCAGAAATAAATGTTTGCCTTAAAAATAACATTATTGAAAAAAATATCACTACTCAACTGCAGCATAAATCTTACATTGTAAAGGCATATTTTTAAACTCTGGACTCAAAAGAAAGTTTAGTATGCAAATACATTCTGTGAGATCCTGAATGAAGAACTTGTTTTCATATATCTTTGCTCAGCTGAAAGCTAGTTGAAGATTGGCATTTGGGAGCTATCCCATAAAAGTGTTTTGATTTACTGAAATGAGAGACCTACTTGAAGCACTGCAAAGTACATTGAAATGCATATATCAAAAATGTGATTTATAATTTCACATGTAGTTGAGCATTTAAAATGCAGTGAAAATTGTAATTTGTAGCAAGTGAGCCTTATCTCACCTCTTAAAAACGTTATTAGAAATACAATTGAGCTCGCTGATTGACTTGGGTGTGAAATGGCATATCCCACATCTGATCTCCAAATGGAACAATTTATTCTGAAAAATATGACTTCTTATGTGAGCAATCTTTCTTTTGCAACATGGATCAGTAAAAGCATGGAATTTCCATGAACAAATGAGGTGTCAAACATAACCCTTTAAATTCAATTCTTTATAAAATAAATTCTTATTCTGAATTCATAATATCAAAGAAAGCATATGGGTAATATTGGGAGCTTTTATCTGATTCTGCATCTTATTTATGTTTTACGTGCATTTCCAAGTGCCTAACTTTTTAAAGAGCTGCAGAATCTAAAAAAAAAAAAAAAGAAAGAAAGAAAAACCAAGGTAGTAAGGAAGAAAGAAGGAAGGGAGGGAAGAAGTGAGAAAGGAAAGAAGGAAGAACTAAATAAAGAATAATGGGAAGAAAAGGGAGGAGTAGAAAAGAACAGAAGGGAGAGGGAAGTACTATTGTGGAAAACTCCTCTAAGAACATATGAATAAATATCTGCCCACCCCAGATAGGAAACTGAGTATAGTTCCACATAATTATCCCACCCTACCCACCTTGGTGAACCAATGAGTTTACTGGAGTGTCTTACAGGAATATGAATTAGAGGTTACATACAGGACCATGGATGAGTTAAAGGCAGCTGCACACCAAACACCCCCAACATGGGTGTTAATGCATTAAGGGGCCAACCCTGGAGCTCTCTGCAAGAGGTGCTGGCAGTTCTATAGGTCAGAAAGTCTCCTCCAGGCAGTTCACCCACTAGGAGAACATCTACTTCCCAGCAGGTCTTACTGCTTCCATAACCTTGGTCACCCACTGTATATATTGTTAGCTTCAGGAACTGCTGGAGACTTCACATTGCTTACTTCCTGAGTCTCATGAGCCTCCCCATTCTTTCTTGGAAGGAATGTTTCAACCTGGAACTTCTGAAACAAAAAGTTTCAGTTAGACATAGACAAGTTTTCTCAAACTGCAGAAATAGTGAGCTTCTTAGAACTGCAGGTACCGCTAGATGAAAGCATTGTTTTCCTGTAGGTTGTGGTTACCATGGGTGGAGAAGTGGATTGGGAATGCATAGGGTGAAGCAAAAAATACAGTCAGCTAGACAACTAGAGCAAAATGGAAACACTTTGACAGTTTACCAGCACCCACATGAAATCCAATTATGGACATCCATACCTATAACCCCAAAGCTGTGGTAGGCAGGGATTGCTGGGAGTGCTGGCTGCCAGCCCAGCTCTAGGTTTAGTTAGAGACAGCACACCAGGAGAATAAGGTAGAGAGTGATAGAGACAGCCAACATACTCTACCTGACTTTGTGCACAAGCATGCACACATGTATACACACACACACACACACACACACACACACACACACACATAGGCACACACACACACTTACATGTGAAAATAAATTCTCAGACTGGCTGTGGAGATTTAAAGTATAAATGTGCCCATAAGCTCATATACTTGCACACTTGGCACCCAGTTCATGGTGCTGTTTGAGGAGGTAATGGAAGGTTTAGGCGGTAAACACTTGCTGGAGGAAATACAGCACTGGAGGTGACACTGAGAGCTTATAGCTTACTCTTACTTCTAGTTCATTGTAGCTGCTTCCTGCTGATGTGTTTCCTACAGATGTGAGCTCTCAACTTCATATTCCAGCTGCTTGCTGCCAGGCCTTTCATCATTATAAACTCCACTTAACAGTGAGCCAAAATAAAATCTTTGCTCTATAAGTAACTTCTGGTTATTATATTTTATCCAACCAACAAAAAATAACTAATATGCTGGCCAAGCCCTTAAAATTACTGAACGGAAGGCAAAGAAGTGTCCCTGCTCACTGTTTATCCCTCTCTATCTTTTATCGGAAAGCTGTAAATAATTACATATAGACAATTATTTTCCTTTTACTTTTAGTCTTTAATATAGAAACTAACACATTTTTTTCTCTCTGAAAAATTATGTCATTGGTTTACTTCTTCCAAGTAAAATTAATGATGATATTTAACAATATTTACCATTTATTTCCAAATTGATGTCTGGAGAGACTCGGTTTTAAGAAGAAAATACACTTTAAAAAAACAGAGTTTGTAATGTGCTCTGTAAATTTTGCCTCAATATTTTAAAAACATTTCAACTTCAAACTTATTTTTAAGTGTTCATTTATATAGTGAATTTTTAAAATATTTTTTATTTATTATTTTTTATGTGTATGAGTGTACTGTCTGCACGTAGGTTGGTGCACCCATGTCCTGCAATGCCGCAGAGGTAGGAAGAAGGTGTCAGATTCCCCTGGAACTTGAGTCAAAGACGGTTCTTAGCCACCATGTGGGTGATGAGAGTTGAACCTGGGTTCTCTGCAAGAGCAGTCGGTTCTCTTAACCACTGAGCCATCTCTCCAGACCCATGATTTTTTTTAATTAATTTTATTTATTTATGTATGTGTAAGAATGTACTGTCCGCATGCAAGTTTGTGCACCCGTGTTGTGCAATGCCTCGGAGGTCAGTCGAGGGTCTCGGATTCCCCTGGAACTGGAGTTCTCCTGGAATTGGGGTTTCAGACAGTTTTCGGCCGCCATGTGGGTGCTGGGGATCGAACCCGGGTCCTCTGTAAGAACGGTCAGCGCTCTTAACTGCTAGGCCATCTCTCCAGCCCCAGACCCATGATTTTTAATGATAAACTGGCTGAAGGGATGGTTCAGTGGTTAAGAGGACTGGCTATTCTAGTAGTGGGCTCAAGTTTGACACCCAGCAACTACATTACAGCTATCTACTATCCATAAGTCCAGTTCCAGGAGATCCAACGCTCTCCTCTGATGTTCATAGGCATCATACCCAGGTGGTGCAGTTACATCACCAAGACAGAAATGCCTTCTCTGAAAGACGTTTAAAAAGGTATTTAAATTTTTTCCAATCAATCCTTTTCACTCAGTTAAGTGTATGGTATCTTTTCATTGAAATTAAAGCACTATGATTCAGGACAAATTATTTATATTACCATAATAGGATTGATGTGATAAAAGAAATAGGAATGAGACACTAGAAAATTCGAATAGATCTTGTCTGTCTGAGCAACATAGTTACTCATGACCCTAGTTAATAATCCCATGACCACCAAAACAAACAGGTTCCAAGCCAGAACAAACCTAGGGGGTTTCTGGTTCCCCTATTTGGAGACCAAGTGTGATTATTGTGTCTCTTGTTGCTTCCTTAGGTCCTTGCGTCCCTGGCCTGTCCCCTATTTGGAGACCAAGTGTGATTATTGTGTCTCTTGTTGCTTCCTTAGGTCCTTGTGTCCCTGGCCTGTCTTCCATATTCCTTCGGCTCTGAAGGTTCTGCACTTACTAGTTTACAACAGCCAACTCTTTCATTACCCTACTCTGTCTCCTTAATAGGCTTGGCCTCAGGCTCACTCCTGCCCTTCTGCCTCAGAACTCTGGAATACCCTCTTGGACTTGACATGCTCATTGTGTCCTGATCCCTTGTATCTAGGCTATGTCACTTCTCCAGCTTCCTTGTTAGACAATTCACAGGTTGTTACTGCTGAAGTCTTACCTTGCCCCCCTCGCCCTGCCCTCCTCATCTGCCTAACACAGGCCTGCCTACTACCCAGACCAGCACACTACCCTGTGAGACCCTAAAGTACAAAACACCTAATTTTTCATACCTAAGCAGAAAGCAAACAAGGTCCAGCAACAATATAAACAGAACCAAATGAGAACCAAATAAAGACAGAATAGAATTTCTTATTAGACACACAACCAAGGAAAAACATTCATATGCCCAATGGCAACATATAAACACAAATAATATGAAAAGCCAAGAGCATAATTCTCCAACAAAACCCATTAGCCCCACAGAAGTGCTGTTCAATGAGAACCATCCTGAGGAAACCCATGACACAGAATTTAAAGAAATAATCATAAACGTAATCAAAGAACTTAAAGAAAATGAACAACTAAATGAACTCAAAGAGGATAGGCATAATCTTGTGACAAAAGCTGAAGAAAATACAAATATATTGCTTAATGAAATAATGAAATAATTAAAATGAAGATTTGAAAAGTTAATTTGCAGAAGAGTTAGAAATATTGAAGATAGCAGAAGCCCAAATTAAGGTGGAATTTGAAAACACAGTAAGCTGACTTGAAAGAACAGGAGAAAGCCTAAAAAATAGAATGAATATAAGGAAAAATATAGTATCAAGACTGGACAGCAAAGTTGAAGAACTGGACTACTTAAGCAAAAACTATGAAAATATTTTTTAAATATGAAATGCAATACACAAGGAATGTAGGATATCACGAAAAGACTAAATTTACACACCATAGGAATATAGGAAGGAGAATAATCTCAGGTCAATAGCATTGACCAGATCTTCACCAGTATTATAGAAGAAAACTTCCCTAAATTAAGAAAAGATATGACTTTACAAATTCAAGAAGCACACAAACATGAATTAGACTTGACTATAACAGAAAATTCCCATGGCTTATAATAGTAAACAAATTAAATGTACATAACAAAAAGAAGGTATTGGAACATACTACAGAAAAACAACAAGATACATATGAAGGAAAATCCATTAGAATTAAAACTGACTTTTCAATACAAACTATGAAACCCAGAAGAACCTGGACCAAAGTATCCCCAGATTCTAAATAACCATGGAACCTAACCTGAAAACTTTATACAGAAAATCTGTCTATCATAGTCAAAGGGGAATGGAAAATTTTCCATGATACAAATAAGCTGAAAGAATTTGTGTCCTACAGAGAATAAACAAGCCCTACAGAGAATACTTGAAGCAAAATAAAGAATAAAGATAGGAATGTGTATACTGAAGAGATTATAGAAAGAGAACAAAGGAATGTATAAAATCAGAAACACAAAATATAACAAAGAACAAAAACAAATTAAAAAAGATAATAAACAATATAGATTTCAATAATAATTCTAAATATCAATGACCTCAACTTCTCAGTCAAAACACACAGGATTGTTGAACGGATTAAGAAAATAAAAAAATAGGGGAGACGCCATAACGCGCCAGGCCAGGTAAACAGCTCCTGAGCTCTAGGCGGGGTCTGGCGGGGGGCAGCTGGGAGAGGGTCTCGCTGTGAACCCGTCTACGGGGTCCCCGGCCCAGAGGGACCGCGCTCGGGTGAGCAGGGTCGCGTTTCCCTCTGCTCTGGTCCCGGCTGGACTTGTGGGCGGGAACCGGGGTCGCAGGGGAGACGCCATAACGCGCCAGGCCAGGTAAACAGCTCNCACACCAAACACCCCCAACATGGGTGTTAATGCATTAAGGGGCCAACCCTGGAGCTCTCTGCAAGAGGTGCTGGCAGTTCTATAGGTCAGAAAGTCTCCTCCAGGCAGTTCACCCACTAGGAGAACATCTACTTCCCAGCAGGTCTTACTGCTTCCATAACCTTGGTCACCCACTGTATATATTGTTAGCTTCAGGAACTGCTGGAAGACTTCACATTGCTTACCTTCTGAGTCTCATGAGCCTCCCCATTCTTTCTTGGAAGGAATGTTTCAACCTGGAACTTCTGAAACAAATAGTTTCAGTTAGACATAGACAAGTTTTCTCAAACTGCAGAAATAGTGAGCTTCTTAGAACTGCAGGTACCGCTAGATGAAAGCATTGTTTTCCTGTAGGTTGTGGTTACCATGGGTGGAGAAGTGGATTGGGAATGCATAGGGTGAAGCAAAAAATACAGTCAGCTAGACAACTAGAGCAAAATGGAAACACTTTGTACAGTTTACCAGCACCCACATGAAATCCAATTATGGACATCCATACCTATAACCCCAAAGCTGTGGAAGGCAGGCATGAAATGATTGCTGGGATGTGCTGGCTGCCAGCCACAGCTCCTAGGTTTAGTTAGTGGAGACGCCACACCAGGAAATAAGGTAGAGAGTGATAGAGACAGCCAACATACTCTACCTGACTTTGTGCACAAGCATGCACAATGAGTTACACAACACACCACATCCACACACACACACACAAGCTCAGGGGCATCAATACACACACTTACATGTGAAACATAAATTCTCAGACTGGCTGTGGAGATTTAAAGTATAAATGTGCCCATAAGCTCATATACTTGCACACTTGGCACCCGTCATGGTGCTGTTTGAGGAGGTAATGGAAGGTTTAGGCGGTAAACACTTGCTGGAGGAAATACAGCACTGGAGGTGACACTGAGAGCTTATAGCTTACTCTTACTTCTAGTTCATTGTAGCTGCTTCCTGCTGATGTGTTTCCTACAGATGTGAGCTCTCACACATCATATTCCACCGTGCTTGCTGCGCCTTTCATCATTAAACTCCACTTAACAGTGAGCCAAAATAAAATCTTTGCTCTATAAGTAACTTCTGGTTATTATATTTTATCCAACCAACAAAAAATATGCTGGCCAAGCCCTTAAAATTACTGAACGGAAGGCAAAGAAGTGTCCCTGCTCACTGTTTATCCCTCTCTATCTTTTATCGGAAAGCTGTAAATAATTACATATAGACAATTATTTTCCTTTTACTTTTAGTCTTTAATATAGAAACTAACACATTTTTTTCTCTCTGAAAAATTATGTCATTGGTTTACTTCTTCCAAGTAAAATTAATGATGATATTTAACAATATTTACCATTTATTTCCAAATTGATGTCTGGAGAGACTCGGTTTTAAGAAGAAAATACACTTTAAAAAAACAGAGTTTGTAATGTGCTCTGTAAATTTTGCCTCAATATTTTAAAAACATTTTAACTTCAAACTTCTTTTTAATTGTTAATTTACTGTAGGAATTTTTTAAAATATTTTTTATTATTATTTTTTATGTGTATGAGTGTACTGGTCTGCACGTGGTAGGTGGTGGCACCCATGTCCTGCATGCCGCAGAGGTAGGAAGAAGGTGTCAGATTCCTGGAACTTGAGTCAAAGACGGTTCTTAGCCACCATGTGGGTGATGAGCGTTGAACCTAGGTCCTCTGAAGAGCAGGCGGTTCTCTTAACCCCTGAGCCACTCTCCAGACCCATGATTTTTTTTTAATTAATTTTATTTATTTATGTTAGTGTAGAATGTTACTGTCCGCATGCAAGTTTGTGCACCCGTGTTGTGCAATGCCGCGGAGGTCAGTCGAGGGTCTCGGATTCCCCTGGAACTGGAGTTCTCCTGAATTGGGGTTTCAGACCGTTTTCGGCCGCCATGTGGGTGCTGGGATCGAACCCGGGTCCTCGTAAGAACGCGGTCGGCGCTCTTAACTGCTAGGCCATCTCTCCAGCCCGACCCAGTGATTTTTAATGATAAACTGGCTGAAGGGATGGTTCAGTGGTTAAGAGGACTGGCTATTCTAGTAGTGGGCTCAAGTTTCACACCCAGCAACTACATTACAGCTATCTACTATCCATAAGCTCCAGGTTCAAGAGATTCAACGCTCTCCTCTGATGTTATAGGCATCATCCCAGGTGGTGCAGTTACATCACCAGACAGAAATGCCTTCTCTGAAAGACGTTTAAAAAAGGTATTTAAATTTTTTTCCAATCAATCCTTTTCACTCAGTTAAGTGTATGGTATCTTTTCATTGAAATTAAAGCACTATGATTCAGGACAAATTATTTATATTACCATAATAGGATTGATGTGATAAAAGAAATAGGAATGAGACACTAGAAAATTCGAATAGATCTTGTCTGTCTGAGCAACATAGTTACTCATGACCCTAGTTAATAATCCCATGACCACCAAAACAAACAGGTTCCAAGCCAGAACAAACCTAGGGGGTTTCTGGTTCCCCTATTTGGAGACCAAGTGTGATTATTGTGTCTCTTGTTGCTTCCTTAGGTCCTTGCGTCCCTGGCCTGTCCCCTATTTGGAGACCAAGTGTGATTATTGTGTCTCTTGTTGCTTCCTTAGGTCCTTGTGTCCCTGGCCTGTCTTCCATATTCCTTCGGCTCTGAAGGTTCTGCACTTACTAGTTTACAACAGCCAACTCTTTCATTACCCTACTCTGTCTCCTTAATAGGCTTGGCCTCAGGCTCACTCCTGCCCTTCTGCCTCAGAACTCTGGAATACCCTCTTGGACTTGACATGCTCATTGTGTCCTGATCCCTTGTATCTAGGCTATGTCACTTCTCCAGCTTCCTTGTTAGACAATTCACAGGTTGTTACTGCTGAAGTCTTACCTTGCCCCCCTCGCCCTGCCCTCCTCATCTGCCTAACACAGGCCTGCCTACTACCCAGACCAGCACACTACCCTGTGAGACCCTAAAGTACAAAACACCTAATTTTTCATACCTAAGCAGAAGCAAACAAGGTCCAGACACAATATAAACAGAACCAAATGGAAACCAAATAAAGACAGAAGTTTTCTTATTAGACACAACAACCAAGGAAAACATTCATATGCCCAATGGCAACATTAACACACAAATAATATGAAAAGCCAAGAGCATAATTCTCCAACAAAACCCATTAGCCCCACAGAAGTGCTGTTCAATGAGAACCATCCTGAGGAAACCCATGACACAGAATTTAAAAATAATCATAAACTAACAAAGAACTTAAAGAAAATGAACAACTAAATGAACTCAAAGAGGATAGGCATAATCTTGTGACAAAAGCTGAAGAAAATACAAATATATTGCTTATGAATAAGTAAATAATTAAAATGAAGATTTGAAAAGTTAATTTGCAGAAGAGTTGAAATATTGAAGATGCAGAAGCCCAAATTAAGGTGGATTTGAAAACACAGTAAGCTGACTTGAAAGAACAGGAGAAAGCCTAAAAAAAAGAATGGAATAAGGAAAAAATATAGTATCAAGACTGGACAGCAAAGTTGAAGAACTGGACTACTTAAGCAAAAAACTATGAAATATTTTTTAAATATGAAATGCAATACACAAGGAATGTAGGATATCACGAAAAGGCTAAATTTACACACCATAGGAATATAGGAAGGAGAAAATCTCAGGTCAATAGCATTGGACCAGATCTTCACCAGATTATAGAAGAAAACTTCCCTCAATTAAGAAAAGATATGACTTTACAAATTCAAGAAGCACACAAACATGAATTAGACTTGACTATAACAGAAAATTCCCATGGCTTATAATAGTAAAAAATTAAATGTAACAGAACAAAAAGAAGGTATTGGAACATACTCAGAGAAAAACAACAAGATCATATTAAGGAAAATCCATTAGAATTAAAATTGACTTTTCAATACAAACTATGAAACCCAGAAGAACTGGACCAAAGTATCCCAGATTCTAAATAACCATGGAACCTAACCTGAAAACTTTATACAGAAATCTGTCTATCATAGTCAAAGGGGAATGGAAAATTTTCCATGATACAAATAAGCTGAAAGATTTGTGTCCTACAGAGAATAAACAAGCCCTACAGAGATACTTGAGCAAAATAAAGAATAAAGATGGAATGTGTATACTGAAGAGATTTAGAAAGAGAACAAAGGAATGTATAAATCAGAAACACAAAATTAACAAAGAACAAAAAAACAAATTAAAAAAGATAATAAACAATATAGATTTCAATAATAATTCTAAATATCAAAGCCTCAACTTCTACTCAAAACACACAGGATTGTTGAACGGATTAAGAAAATAAAAAATAAATAAAAATGAAAAAAAAAAAAAAAAAACAAAAACGAAGAAGGGGCGGGCTGGGCATGAGCCAGGGGAGCAAGCCAGTGAATAGCATTCCTCCATGGCTTGTGCTTCAGCTCCTGCCTCCAGGTTCCTGCCCTGAGTTCCTGCTTTGGGCTCCCTAAGTGATGAACTGTGACCCAGGAGATGTAAGCTGAATAAACCCTTTCCTCCCCCCCAAGAAAAAAAAAAAAGAAAGAAAGAAAACCCATGGGACTTTAAAGATGGCTCAGCTATTGGCTGCTCTTGCAGAGCACCAGGTGCAATTCCTAGCACCCACATGGCAGTTAACATCTGTCTATACCACCAGTTCCAGGGTATTCTATGCACTCTTTTGCTTTCCATAGGAATTGCATGAAAAAGGTGCATTTACAAACATGCAGGCAATATTTCACAGCATAAAATAATAAAAATATTAAGTAAAATGTTTAAAAAGAAAGAAAATCCATCTTTTTGTTGTCTTCAAGAAATGCATCTCACCTTCAAGGATAGGCACTACCTTAACTTGAAAGTTTATAAGAAAATCCCCAGAAAATGGCAGTAAGAAACAAGGAGGAGTTGCAATTCTCATATCTGTCAAAACAAACTTCAAACTAAAACTAAAGATAAAGATAGTCACTGCATTCTAATGAAAGATATAATTGACCAAGAACATATAATAATCATGAATATATATATATATATATATATATATGCCAAATTATTGGGCATGCAATTTCATAAAAATAGTACCACAAAACTATAAAACACAAACTAACCCTTAATCATAGTAGGTGACTTTGATACCCCACCATTCCCAATAGAGAGGACAAATAGAAAAAGAACAAACAGAAATCTGAATTACAATATCTCACATGAAATCAACCTAACAGACATATAGAGAATATTCCATCTGAGAACCATAGACAACACTTTCTACTCAGCAACTCTTGGAAGTTACTCTAAAATTAACCACATCTTGGGACACAGAACAAAACTCAATAAATACAAATAATTTGAAATAATTCCTTGCAGTTTATCAGACCACGATGCAATAAAGCTTATACTCAACAGCAAATAAGCTCTAGTAACTAGAAGAAGTCATGGATATTAAGCAATATGTCAAGGAAAAAAATAAGAAATAAATAAAAGTATTTGGGGGAACTTATTTATTGAGAATGAGAATGAAACACAACAAAACCTCTGGGGCATTTTTTGGAAATAACATAGCTTATTTTCATATGACATGATTTTAGTACATGTGTGACTTATATAAATGCATACATTGAAACAACACAGATTGGAGGGAAAAATAATAACAAAAGAACTAGACAGAGAACTGACTGAAGTAATAGAGTTCTCCTCCCCCCCAAAATAATATTCTGCTTTGAAAAAATTTGAAAAGACTCAGAAGGGGAAACAGGATATGTATGGCAGACTGCATGAATTTGGGAGGGGTGGGGAGGGCATGGAGAGGTAAATGAGTCTGTATTGAACTGAGAAGTGATGTATGAAATGCAGAAAACTTCAATAAAATATTTTTAAAAAGAAAAGAAAAATCCCTAAAATTCATGTGGAATCACAAAAAAAATTCCAAACAGGAAGTTTATAGCTCTAAATGCCTATATTTAAAAAAATCAGAAAACAAAACAACTCAATATTATGGAAAATTAAGAAAGACCCAAACTCAAACCTATTAGATAAGAAGAAATAACAAAATTCAGAGAAGAATTTAATAAAACAATAAAAATTCAAAAAAAAAAATCAATGAATCTAAGAGCTGGATCTTTGAAAATCTAAAAAGAGTAGACGGACACATAGCTCAGTCAATCCAACCAAAGAAAGAACAAATCCAAATTAACAAAGTCAGAGATGAAAGGGGAACATCACAACAGACAGCAAATAAATCCAGAATATTGTAAAGGAATAGTTAAAAACAGAAACCCTGAAGGTGACAGAAGAAAACGTTGGCAGCAACCTACAAGACATAGGCATAGGAAAAGGCTTTCTAAATCAGACAGAAGCTGCACAGGAAATAAGGTCAATAGTTGACAAATGGGACCTCATCAAACTCAAAAGCTTCTGTACAGCACAAGAAACAATCAAAGAAGTGACGACAAAACCCACAGAGTGGGAGGAAATCTTCACCAGTGATACATCTGACAGAACATTAACATCCAGAATATATAGACTACTCAAAAAACAAAGAAGTAAGAAGACAAATGACCTGCTCAAAAGATGGAGTAAAGAGCTGAACAGACACTTCATTATTGAGGACGTAAAGATGGCTGAGAAACATCTTAAAAAGTGTTCAACATTTTTAATAATTAAGGAAATGCAAATTAAAACCACTATAAGTTATTTCACTCCAATAAGGCTGGCTAAGATCAAGAAAACAAAAGACACCAAATGCTGGAGAGGTTGTGGGGAAAGGGAAACACTCGTTCACTGCTGGTGGGAATGCAAACTTGTACAACCATTATGGAAAGCAGTGGGGAGAACCCTTAAAAGACTCCAAATGAGCCTACCACCTGATACAGTCATACCACTCCTGGGTATATACCCACAAGACACATTCTACTGCAAAGATACATGCACATCTATGTTTATTGTAGCACTCTTCACGATAGCAAAGAGTGGGAACCAACCCAGATGCCCCTCAACAGTCAAGTGGATAACAAAAATGTGGTATATCTACACAATGGAGTTCTATTCAGCAGTAAAGAAAGATGATATCTTTTTTTTTTTTTTTTTTTTTTTTTTTTGTTTTTTTTTTTTTTTTTTTTTTTTTGCAGGGTTCTTATCCTCAGCCTTTAACCGCTGCGCTATTCCCCCAGCCTCGTGGACAGCACTGTGCCCACCCGACCCACGCGGCGGTTGCCTGCAGACCTCCCGCTGAACCAGGTTTTTCCCTGCTCCTGGGTGGGATGCGGCGGACGCGGACACGGCTCTGCTCGCTTCTCGTCCCCCTGTACTGCCTCTTCTCTTCCTACGCAGCCTACCATGTCTTCTTCGGGCGCCGGCCATGACCTCTCGGAGCCTGAGGAAAGCGGCGGCCCAGGCGCGGGACAGGCGCAGCCAAGAATTCTACTTTGGGAAGTGAAGAATGGAATCCTTGGGAAGGAGATGAAAAAAATGAGCAACAACATAGAATTAAAAGTACCCTGCAAATATTAAAGAAGGCCACAAAAGTAAAAACAGACTACAGTGTACAAATCTGGGGCAAAGCTGCCATTGGTTTGTATCTCTGGGAACATATTTTTGAAGGTACAATTGAGCCCATGGATGCAACTGCTCAATTGTAGGAAGAACACATTACAGGAATGCTAATCAAACGCCTTTCCCTGCTGAGAATCGAGCTGGAAATGTTTCAGAAATGTTGGACTCTATACGACTTCCACAGTATTATGGAGCTGTGGCCAGGAAACCGTGCCTGTCCAGAAGTATATAAGAAAGGTGTGACAGACATTTGGAAATACTTTGGATTTTCGAATTAAGGAGATCTCCTTTATTCTTGGAAATAGATTGAAGAAGCTGTATTTAAATGTCTATTTTTAATCTCAAATTTTAGCCTGTAAGGGCTATTCTGAACTCTTTACTCAAAAGTATTATTCAATTTAAAGCTTTTTAAAATTTTTAGTTATATTTCCTAATGTTTTATGTATATTTAGCTAAAATTAAATATGAGTAATACTCCACTGTCAATTCTACAAGTATTTAATTTAATATTCAATAATTAGTATTTAATATGTTGACACTGAAAATTATACAGTAATATATTTAATATGTGATAGTTATTATTTAACTTTCTGTTTATTATAAATCTTTCAGTTGTGTTTCTGCAGTTTTTATTTAATAAATTTTAAAGTTATTCAAAACATTGCAAAAAAAAAAAAAAAACAAACAAGAAAGATGATATCATGAACTTTGCAAGTAAATGGATGGAACCAGAAGCCATTACGTTAAGTGAAGTGAGACACTCCCAGAAAAACAAATGCCAAATAGTTTCCCTCATTTGTGGATGTTAACACCAAAACTCCAGTTGAAAGGCAAGCTGAATGACATTATTGTTATATTTCTTTTTATCTGAAAGCAACTGTGTTGTTATAATGTAAATCTTTTAATGGGCTCTATAATTGACCTACCATTTATTTTCAGACTCTGTAATTACTGTATATGGGTGGAAGGTACATAAAATATGTATTCATATTTTAGAGTAATATAAAATTAAAGGGGGAAAATGTGAAATCCAAAACATATTTTGGAATTAACATACAGTTTCTTCTCAGAGATCATAATTTTGATACATAAATGATGGTTATATAGGCATATGTTGGAGTAATACAAAGGGAAGGGAAAAACAACAACATAAAGACCAACGACATAAAGACAGGGTCAAGGTGTGTGTGGTGGTGTATGCCTGTAATTCCAGCACTCAGGAGGCAGAGGCAGGCAGATCTCTGTGAGTTAAAGGCCAGCCTGGTTACAGAGTGAGTTCCAGGACAGCTGGGGCTACAGGGAGACCCTGTCTCAGAAAGACAAAAAAAAAAAAAAAAACTGGGTAAAAGAACTGACTGATATAGTTAAACTTTGCCCAAAACAACCAGCCTCTGCTGTGAAAAACTTTGGAGAGGAAGATGCAAGACATGTATGGCAGAAAGCATGGACAGAGGTGGGGTGGGGGCAGGGAGAGGGGAATGTGCCTAAATTGGACTGAAACGTAATGAATGAAATACATGAATCATCAATAAAAGTATTAAAATCTATACCCTATTAAATTTTCCAAAAGAACGGAATGAATTTTTAATTTCATAGAAACCACAAAATTTAAACCAAGATGAGATCAACACCTTAAATGCACCCATAACAAATAAGGAAATTGAAATATTGATACAAAGCCCAGGCCCAGATTAAGTAATAGAATTCTACCAGACATTCAATGAAGATCACCAACCAAAACTGTTCAAATTAGTCCGAAAGTTAGAAACAAAGTGAACCCCATATTCTTAATGAACACAGAAGCAAAGATTCTGAACAAAATACTACCAAATCACATAAAGACACACAAGAAGATCATCCACTATGATCAATTTGGCTTTGTTCCAGAGATTCAGGGAAGGTTCAATATAAGAAGTCAATAAATGTAATAAAGCATATAAATGGGCTCAAAGCCAAAAACGTCCTCACATGGTCATCTCAATAGATGCATAAAAGGCCTTTGACAAAAATCTAACATGCATTCATGTTAAAAGTACCAGAGGGAATTTGGCTGGAAAGAACATACCTTAACATAATTGATTAAAGCTTTATAATGCATCCTTGCGGCATGTCTTCATCACTTCTTGTATCAACCAAGCTATTATCTTAAAAGTTGTAAGAAAGTAAAATAAATGTATGAAATGCAAGGTCAAGAAAGTTCAAATTCAGGCAAAGTTTTCAAATAATACCTATAAGATTTTCTTAGCTTGTGTCCTGGAACCAGGATATAATCTGTCCTTGGCGTTCTGTTCTGGAAGGTCTATGCATATTTCCAGTAGACAAGCTCCCATCTGATTCAGTTTTTGACCTTGTGGCTCTACATCACCTGAGCAAATGTTACAGGAATTGTGGTATTGGAAGTACCACAATTCTAACTATTGGAAGAGAAGGAAAGCTTCAGGTGAGTCAATTTTGGAGACAAACAGAAGCTCAACACAGCATGGTGCCTAATGCCTCAGCAAATATCACACTTTATAAGAGCAATGTAATTGGGCATTTCTTCACAGGGACCCTCTTCCAGGACAAGAGGCCTAAAGGGCTGCCCACATCTTCATTTCTCCTTGTATAAAAATGCCCTAAAAATACTTTTTTCAGGATTAAAGAGGATGAAGTTTTGATTCTTCAATGTCAATCTTTCTGTGAATATAAGGTGTTCAGGAAAAAAACCTGGGATTATGAGCAAAATACAAACACCAGACCTGCTATACAACTCACCTCTAACAACTGGTATTCCTAGGTTCAAGTGATGTCATGGCTGTTAAGAGTATGTGCTGCTCTTGAAGATAAACTGGGTTCAGCCTACAGCACCTACACAAAATAGATCAGCAGCTTGTAACTTCAGCTCCATAGAATTGAGAGCTCTTTTCTAGCTTCCATCGACATTGCACTTACATTATGCACATAAATATATGCATGCAGGCAAATACACATACAGATGGATAATTCATAAATAAATCTTCAATAAAAATCAGTTGTTATCCCAATGTTTTTGTGTTAAAAGATGACAATGTCCCATATAATTTAGTATGACCTGGAGAAGAGTAGAATATTGCTGTAACCACCTGTTGAAAAATTATGAACTGCTTTACAAATGCAAGGTAACACTTGCTTTTATGTTATCACTTCCAATATACCCTCTGTCTCTGTGGGATAGCACATGCTTGTTTCTAGCAATCTTAACTTCCATAAATTCTACCCTACAGTTTTGAAATGAATGTTGATAACCCATAAATTCTTATGTTCTGCTCCAAACTCTATTGATTACCAAATGTATATAATACATAAGTGTGAAGTGTATATCGAGATAAATAGAGGCATGTGTGGTGTGTGTTTGTGTGTGTGTGTAGGATTTATTTATAAGATTATTTATATTATTATTAGATATATTTATAAGTATGTGTGAATTCAGGTACACACATACAACAACGTGTATGTGAAGGTCAGAAGACAACTTCAGATATCAGTCCTCACCTTGTTTGAGGCAAAGTCTCTTTGTTTATTTTCTTCTTTTTTTCCCACATGCCCAGAGGCTCTAAGCTTCTGGGGACTCTCCTGTGTTCCCTTCCATCTCCTTGTAGGAGTCCTGGAATTACAGTCATTTGCACAACACATCTGGCTTTATGTAGGTTCTGGGTAGATTTAAATTCAGTTCTTCACACTTGTACAGGAAGCATTTCACCCACTGAGCCATATCCCTAGCATCTACATGTACATATCTTATTATCTCTCCAATTCTTAACAGGTTCAAAGCAAAATGTCGTGTTGTTCCTCCAGTTTTCTGTTCCTGTCATTTTTTTTGTAGTGAAGTGAATTATTTATGACATATTTGGGGGATCAAAATTGTTCCTCTTCTATTTTCTTTATATTTCTCATTTAATTAATTAGGTAAGTTCTTAAAATGTATGTGTAACATATGACTTCTCACAGCCTTCTCTGTACACTATGCTGCTACTTCTTAGCCCCTTGAATTAGTCACTTTTCTGTTGCTGTGATAAAACCACCATGACCAAGGGAACTTATAAAAGGAAGAGTTTATTTGAGTTTATGATTGACAGTTCCAGGGAATTAGAGTCCATTGTGGTGGGAGGCATGGTGGCAGGAGCTAGAGCAGAAAGCTGAGGTTTCACACCTTCCAACGAGCACAGAAAGCCAAGATAGAGAGCAACTGGAGACTATCAAGACTCAATAAACTCACTAAGCTTGCCCCCAGTGACATACTTCCTCCAGCATGGCCACACTTTCTAAGACCTCCCCAAACAGTGCCACCAACTGGGGACAAAATATCTGAATACGTGAAGCCTATGGGGGACATTCTCATTCAAACCACCACACCCCTAATGGGCCATGATTAAGAAACAGAGGCCCTTTCTACATTGATTACACGTTATCCATCATGTGGTACTGCTCCAAATCAGCTATTTTGATAGATGGAATGGGTATCAAGAAAAATCTTAAGTGTTTACCTGTGGGAAACCTGCACGAGATCACGTCAGTTAAAACTGGAGAAGGGAAGAACTTGTGAAGCCCCACCCCATCTAAGGAGTTGTTGCTAGTTGATGGCTGCTGGGGGGGGGGAAGTCAATCATTTGGGTGTAGGAGGTGACCACTGGAAGGCTGACCATGCTGCAGTGGATGACCCCACACCCATGAGTATATGGAAAATGATAATTGGACTCAGTGGGCTGAAAAATTCATTAATTAAAAATTTAAAAAAAGTTGAGCGAGAGACAAGTTTAGGAGAATAGAGGGAATGGGAATGGAGTCAGGGATGGGATATGATCAAGTTAAGTTGTATTCATGTATATCATTTTAAAAATATAAATTTTTAAATGGCATTAAAAAAGAGGGGTTTCCAAGGCACCATTCAAAAATCTATTTGGGATGATAACAAGCTAGATAATGAAATGTTGCCCAGTTGAGATTTATGAATCAGAGGTAGGATTATTGAAAACACAGTTCTAAATAATGCTATAGGGAAAAAAATGAAATAAGATAGGATTGAAAGACTATAACAATTCAGCTTGGTCATGCAAATGTTTTGTTGAGAATTTTTGCATCTATGTTCATTAATGAAATGAGTCTATAGTTTTCTTTTTTGGCTGTATCTTTGCCTGGTTTTGGTATTAGAGTGAAGTTGGCTTCATAGAAGCAACTTAGGAGATTCCATTCTGTTTCTATCCTCTTGAATAATTTGAGTAGTATTGGCTGTAGGTCTTCTTTAAATGTCTTACAGAATTCTACAGTGAATCCATCTGGACCTGGGCTTTCTTTAGTTGGGAAGGTTTTTATCACAGTTTCAATTTCCTCCTTTATTATGGGTTTAATTAAGCTGTCCATCTCCTCCTGGTTAAGTCTTGGTGGATTCCATGATGTCAGGTATTCATCCATTTCTGCTAGGTGTTCAAATTTAGTAGAGTATAGGTTTGTGAAGTAGTCACTTAAGATTGTCGGAATTCTTTTTCTTGCTATCTGTTGTGCTGTTTCCCTTTTCATCTCTAATTTTGTTGATTGAGAGTTGCTCTTTCCTTCTTTTAGTCAACTTGGATGGAAGTCTACCTTCTTTACCCTTTCAAAAAACCAGCTCTTGGATTCATTGATTTTTTTCCTTTTTTATTTTATTTTCATTTTATTATTTTTTTAAATGGATTCACAATATAAGAACACAGTTGTTTTCAGATCACATTGATGTTGCTCAGTTTGCCATACAATTAGGTAATTGGTGCTAGCATCCACAGATGAGGGATACCATTCGTCATTTGCTTTTCTGTGACTGTGTTACTTCACTCAGCATGATATATTCTAGCTCCAGCCATTTACCTGCAAAGTTCATGATATCAACTTTCTTTACTGCTGCATAGAACTCCATTGTGTAGATGTACCACATTTTCTCTATAAACTCCTCAGTTGAGGGGCACTTGGGTTGGTTCCAGCTCCTTGATATTGTGAAGTGAGCTGCAATAAACATGGCTGTGCATGTAACTCTGTGGTAAGATGTGTCTTGTGGGTAAGATGCCCAGGAGTGGTAAGGCTGGATCAGGTGGCAAGTTCATTCCATGTCTTCCAAGGGTTCTCCACACTAAATGCCATAGTGGTTGCATAAGTTTACATTCCCACCAGCAGTGGATGAGTGTTCCCTTTTACACACAACCTCTCCAGCATTTGGTATCATTTGTTTTCTTGATCCTAGCCAGTCTTATTGGAGTAAGATGATATCTTAAAGTGGTTTTAATTTGCATTTCCTTAATTATTAGTGACATTGAACACTTTTTAAGATGTTTCTCAGCCATCTCTAATTCCTCTCTTGTGAAGAATTTGTTTGGCTCTTTGCTCCAGCTATTGAGTGGGTCATTGTTTTCTTTCGTCTTTGTTTTTTGAGTAGCTTATATATTATGGAAATCAATGCTTTTGTCAGATGTATTACACATACCTGTAGGCTGGAATCAAGGCATAGATTTCATAAAATTCACCCAAGCTGTTTTGGGTGACTGTATGTGGTTAAATTGGGAAGCAAACTTAATTTTTTAAGTTAAATCATCCTACAGGTAAAAGAGAATGCTACAAGATGATACTGTACAACAGAAAAATTATATAGATCATTTGTATGTGCCAGTCCCAAAGTTATTCTTATATAGATTTTAAGTAAAACAAATGTGCACAACAACAATTTATATTTCCAATTAGCTCAGGTGCATTACCGTTTTCATCAGAACCTTAAAACCAATGTTGTTTAATATATACATATTTACTTTTACTAAATCCTAAAACACCATGTAACCTGTAGACAGAGTCTGGGAAAAATTGGATACTTGTTGAACTCATGTCAATTAAATATACATTAATCAAATATATGTCTGTGTCCCTCTCCCTCCCCTCCCACCCCTCCTGATTCACCATCTCAGTCAATTGTCTGATGCAGTCTTTCTGTTGTTGTTCTTTTAATATGCATCCCTCTCCACAAGAAATATTTATAACTGGGTTATTGGCACTAGCATCCACATATGAGGGATACCATTCGTCCTTTGTTTTTCTGGGACTGTTACTTCACTTAATATAATATGTTCATTAAGTGAAGTAACACAGTAATACAAGAGACTTTCTACCTTCCCTCCATAGATCAAGGAGAAATATAATGATGATGAGGTTGTTCTCTAACTGTAAATTAGAGCCAACTGTTATAGAGGTAATCTCTTAGAAAACCAGTAAACCTGCCTTCTTTAATTGACTAATAGACATAGGAACTGTAAAAAGGATTATTCTCTATTCAGAACCAAAATATAATACTAAAGTCTCATTAAGCTATGCACTTAAGCAAAATATATTAATACAGGAGAGCTCTGATCTCAGCAATGGATTATTCTACCAAGGAGATGTTGGCCAGGGGATCCAAGCCGCCCCCCCACAAAAAAGGTAAAGTCTTCTTGCCTGTAAACTGGGATGACTGCAAGAAGAGAGGCAATAAGGCCTTGCTGTAGAAGACCTAATGTAAACATGGGAAAGATGTATTGAGATGGCACTTGCAAGTGTACAGTTGGTTTCTGGAATATCAGAGAGTGTTACCAAAGGCCACTAAACAAATAAAGCAGATATAGGTCCCCTTGAGTCAAGCAAGACTCCTCCGTCAGTACCAGTTACAGCTCACCTGCCTGGAAATACTGTGCAGCAGTGGCAGCCATATATCTGTATATCCCAAATCTAATTGGTTATTAGCTCTCTCCTTGGAGGAATAACCCATGGTTGATGCCACAAGCTTGCATCCTCTAGTGGTTAGGAGATGTTATAAGCCACAGTAAGACCCTGTCGTATTTTACAGAAAAAAAACGTAATTCATGGATTAACATACCATCCAAACATCTGTGTCTATACCAAAGTAAACTACCATAACAATTAGTACTGTTTAAATACCTATATATTTAATTGCTTGTGCTTCCTTAGTAGGATCGAAAGGTTATTCCTGGACAAACTGTTAGCCCATGAAAGGAAACAGCCAGAATTGACCAGAGTCCAAAACAACATCTCCAGATAAAGTAGACTGTTTTGCTTCTCATCCACCTGTGCCCCTTTTCTAAGCCCAGGGAACAATCTGTAGAAGAGGGTGCATGGTAGAATGTAAGGGCTGTGATTGGGGTGAATGGCGAAACTACAGCAATATAGTCTGGAAACTTATTTGAGCACCTTGATTGAACATACAAGCCCCCCCCCC
>VZQC01001663.1:1841176-1857887 GCA_009823505.1 Rhizomys pruinosus
TAGCCCAGCGGTTAAGAGCACCAACTGCTCTTGCAGAGGACCCAGGTTTGATCCCCAGCACCCATATGGCAGCTGAGAACCATCTGTAACTCCAATTCCAGGAGAACTCCAGTTCCAGGGGAATCCGAGACCCTCTTCTGACCTCTGTGGCATTGCACGACATGGGTGCACAGACCTACATGCAGACAGTACATTCATGCACATACAAAAATAAATAAAATTAAAAAAAATAAAATGTAAGGTAAGTTTAAATATTACATTCCCAGTACAGAATAGTACTTGACATACTATTGTGAGTTGATGTTCTTATATTTTAAGAACTTCAGTTGACCAACTTTAGAAACTTTTTCTCATTTCTATAGCTGCTAAATTCATGTTAGGAGAAGAACGTGAGACTTAATACTCCACTTTTGTTTTGACACCTCAACCAGGATGTAAATAATATAAGTACTACAACTGATTTAAAAGGTACTATCAGGAAGCTAAGAATGCCATTTTGGTACTTCTGAAATTACAAATACTAATAAGATAGCATTAATACTAATAATACCAATATCAGAAATGTAAGTCTGTAAGGCATGAGTTCAGTTATATTGAAGATAAACAACTATAAGAAATAGGTACATTATTTGGGCTCTAGATGTAGCTAAGTTTGTATAGTACTTGCCTAGTAGTCAAAAGACACAGAGTTTATAATGCCCATCACTGGACATGGTACTACATACATATAATCCCAGCACTCAAGTGGTAGATTCTGGAGAAATGTTATCCTGAGCTACATATCTAGGTCAAAGTCAGCCTTAACTGAATGGGATCACATTTCAGAAAACAAACAAACAAAAAAAGGCAAAACAAAAATTTGCCTATCAAATTTCAAAGGCTGAATATAGAAAAGGTTTCTACACAGACTGTGTCAAGAAGGAAGGCTGGAAATGCAGGCAAACACATATTTTTAACTCAAGGTTCAAGTCCATTGCTGTGGTTTGAATAGGAAATGTTCCCCATGGGTTCCTCTTCCTGATTTCCTTTTGATTATCTCCTTCTACACTTTCTTAATTATATGTGATGCTTTCTGCTGTAGTGATAAAAGACTCTGACCACAATAAACTTACAGAAAAAAGGATTCATTTGGCTTACACTTACAGGACACAGTCCATCACTGAGGGAATTCCACGCAGAAACTCAAAGAGGAAATGCTGCTTGCTGGCACATTGGCAGGCTCTTTTTAACTAACCTTATTTACTTAGGACAAATTGTCTAGGGATGCTGCTGCCCACAGTTGTCTAAGCCCTTCTTATATTATTTAATAATCAAGACAATCACCCATAGGCATGTACATGAACCAGTCTAACCAGGACACCAGTTTTAATAGGTTAACTGTCCTTGGATTCTATGTAACTTCCTTGGCCAACATTCCCCATAAAGACTAGGGCCCCAAGGTTCTTTAACTTGCTACTGCTTTTAGATTAAGAGCAAAATTTTCTCACCATGCTTCATATCTATTTCATGCAAGTCATCTCCTATCAAGTGTGATCATATTTCTACTGAAAACCTTTCCCCTGATTGAGTTTGAGTTTGAGGCTCCTGATTATCATCTCTCCCTCCTTCTTTCACTTCCCTTATTCCTTCTCATTAAGTATACTTAATGATAGGTATCTGGACTTATGTAAAAGTTGGAAAGACCAATGTCTTTCCATTGGACTGTCCACTAAATCTCTTGCACCCCGAAAGAATTTTCTGGATTCTCTGCCTTAATTTGATCTTTTCCACAGACCATTTTAATTAATTTGAAGATATTTTTTCTTTTATTGAAATTTGTGATTTCTCATACAACAAATTTGATGGTATTTAGACCCTTGCCATGTTACCATCTTGCTGAAAACATGCCCACCCCCTGCCAATATATATATATATATATATGTGTGTGTGTGTCTGTGTGTCTGTGTGTGTCTGTGTGTCTGTGTGTGTCTGTGTCTGTGTCTGTGTATCTGTGTGTATGTGGGTGTGTGTTGTTTTGTCTCAGGAATTGAATAGCATATCTATCTCCCTCCAGTAGAGATAGATAGATAGATAGATGATAGATAGATAGATGATAGATAGATAGATAGATAGATGATAGATAGATAGATAGATAGATAGATAGATAGATAGATAGATGATAGATGATAGATAGAGAGATGTATATCTCCTGTGGAGTCTAAATGTCCTTCAGAGTGGCTCTGTCCATTGGAGTCTGGCTAACCTACCAAGAGTCTCATTCTTGACAAATACTGTCCCTGTGCCTCCAGCAGCAGCCTGTTTTCATTTCCTCCAGTGGAGTTGGAGCTTCTTACCCACTTCCTCATGCCTATGCCAAGATTGTTTTTCTGACTTCTCCTTATTTGTTGTACAGTTCATGTAAGTAATATTTTCAGCAATATGGTCTTACCATCCAGTTCTGGTGGGTAACCAAGAGGAGGGGCAGTGGTCAGTGATTCTTGAGGGTCAATGGAAACCTCATCAATAGTTTTCTAGAGAGGGAGAAAGATATGCCTGAAATATGGATGTGAGCTTCTCTGAGTCATCCAATACTACTTTTTGCCAATATTGTTTTTTTTCGTTAGTAAAACTTTAGCCATCTAAGTTGCCACAGGATATAATATCACCTAATACTCTTATATAATCTTAACTACCTTTTCAACCTCTTCTATTAGTTTATCACTGTTACTCCTGCTCATTATGCTTAACAGTTAAAACAAAGCTGTGCATTTTTTTGGTCTTTTTGAGACAGGATCTCCCTATAGCCCTAGCTGTCCTGGAACTC
Source organism: Rhizomys pruinosus (assembly GCA_009823505.1). Lineage (NCBI taxonomy): Eukaryota > Metazoa > Chordata > Mammalia > Rodentia > Spalacidae > Rhizomys > Rhizomys pruinosus. The sequence continues at coordinate 1,843,980 of VZQC01001663.1, forward strand.
ACTCTGTAGATCAGGCTGGCCTTGAACTCACAAAGATTTGCCTGCCTCTGCCTCTCCAGTGCTAGGATTAAAGGTATGCACCACCATGCCTGGCAAAGTTGTGCATTTTATATCATTATTTGTTTACACCTATCTTACTTCCCTTCCCTCCTCCTCCATCTCCTGTTTCTTAGCATCTTCCTTCCTCTTCCAGGCCTTTTCTTCTTCCTCCTCTTCCTTCTCCTCCTCTTCCTCTTCCTCCTTTCTCTGCTCCGTTTTTGTCATTTTCTCCTCTTCTTCTTTCTCTTCCTTTTTTTTCTTGTTCCTCTTCTTTCTCCTTCCCTTGCTCTCCTCCTCCTCTTTCTCTTCCTCCTGCCCATCCCCTTTGTTCTCCTCACTTCCCTCCTATTCTCCCTCCTCCTTCTACCCTTGTTGTTCAGTTTCCTTCCCTTAGTTGTTCATCCTTAGTTAATCATGATTAGAAATGCTATGTTGTGACTACAAATATTCACAAATACAATATTCAGAAATTTTAAGCATGTATAAAAACTCATAATTTCTGTTAAAGATTTTAAGTGGGCCTATTTTTAAAGTTAGATTCAATAAGACAGAATATATTCTAAGGAGCTGAAGTGTGAAGTGAGCTGTTGAGCTGAGGAGATTGTTTTTGTAGGCAGAAATAACTCTCTATAAAACAAAAGCAGAGAAAACAGAGATAGACTAACAACCACCCCCCCCAAAACAGGCTGGTAATTTAAACTTCCTTCCTTGGAAAATGGGGAGTGAGAGCCAGAAGAGCAGGACAATAACTTCAAGTTACTGTGCTGTGTCAGGATCAAAACAGAACGTTTCATTTTTCACTCCAGTGGGAGCTGGCATGGCTGTTTGGGCAATGTGTCTTATCTCTCAAATATTGCTTTCTCGAAAGCACCAGTGAAAGCTGAACTTCAACTTGGTGATGGGATTGTAGTGTGGTGTTGGTTCCAATTTTCATTGCTATGAGCAAATATGTGACAGGATCTACTTAAAAGGAGAAAAATTCTTTTCTTACATTTTATCTGTTATGTGTTCCTGTGTGTTTGTATGTTTTTATGTGTGTCATGGCATATAGGTCAGAGGACAACTTTTGGGAGTTGATTCGTTTCTTCTACCATGTCATTCTGGGAACTGAACTCTGTAGCAAGTGTCTTTACACACATTACCTGCTTGCTCACCCAAGAAAACACACTTCATTTCTACATCCTATTACCACTGCTGAGAATGTGCTGGCCCTGAGAGTTCACGTGAACCCCACCTATGCCCTGTGGGCTGAACTTAAGGAGCATCGGTCTTCCAGTACTTTCAGACTCTTGCAGAATATAATGAATAACTAACATTTTCCTCGGTTTTGTCTCTTTTTTTGTCCTGTTATATATTGTATATATCACACTATATTTTATTTCCCTCATGTGTATTGTGTCCCTTCATGTTCACACTTCATGTGTGTGCAGGTGCCTGTCCCCAGGTATGTGCATGTGTGTGAAGGACCAAGGTTAACATGAGTTTAACTCATGCATTTTGGCAGTGTCTCTTAATTGAACCCAGAGCTTGCTTGTGCAAAGCTTCGTTCTACTTCATAGTATTAGAATCATAGGGGCATATGGGTGTGTTCTGGGTATCCAAACCCCAGTACCCATGCTTGCATGACAAGTGTTTACTAGGCCCTAGTTCTCTTGTTATTTTTCATGCTCTCTCTCTCTCTCTCTCTCTCTCTCTCTCTCTCTCTGTATATATAGATATAGATATAGATATAGATATAGATATAGATATAGATATAGATATAGATATAGATATAGATATATAGATATCTATCTATATATATTAGATACAAAGGTATATATGCATACAAATGTCTAATATATGCTAAGATTTATTTTTAATTATGTGTATGTTTGTGTCTGTATGGGGGTTGTGCAAAGATGTTCAAGTGCCAATGAAGACCAGAAGGTAGTGTCAGATCACCTGGAGATGGATTTCTAGGGGTTTGTGATCTTCCTGGCCACCTAGTGTGGGTACTGGGAAAAATGAACTCCTCTGTAAGAGCAGCAAATATTTTTACCTTTTGAGCAATCTCCCCAGCTCCCCTGTTTTATATGTTAAAAGTACATTTTACTTGAGAATCACTTTAGGTATTAAATTCTGAAGCTATTGCAGATGTTTTAGTCAAGGTTTTCTGCACTATCAACATCTCCCATAATCATGGTACATGTCTGACAATTTATGGAGCAACCTTTACATAGTTAAATGATGTCCATATTCTATTTATATCTTTTTTTCCAAATGTCTTTTTTTCTCTGTTCCACAATCCCCTTCTGTATATCCCAGCATGTTTAGCTGACTCATCTCCTCAGGATCCTCTTAGCTGTGATCGCTTCCCAGACCTAACTTGTATATTTATGGCATTCACAATTTTTGGAAATATTTGCTATTTTGTTATGCATTTTGTTACTGAAAATGGCTTTTATTTTAATGTGCTCTAAAATGGTTCCAATTTAATGTTTCTGAAGCATATAACTATGTGCTCTTTCTTCAAAAGAAATGCTGGTACCAGAGCAAAATATATTCTGCAGAAAGTTACACTGATATGATAGTAGTCTCCAAGTTCCCTCTAAACAAGCTGTCCCAAAGATCAAAGGAAACAGAGGGTCAGAGACTGAGTTAAGACGCTGAAATCGTGTGGCCTGGTGGCACACGCCTTTAATTCCAGCACTCGGGAGTCAGAAGCAGGCAGATCTCTGTGAGTTCAAGGCCAGCCTGATCTACAGAGAGAGCTCCAGGCCAGCTGGGACTGAAAGGGAGACACTTTCTCAAAAAAAAAAAAAAAAAAGAAAGATGCTCAAATCACATACCTTAACAAATCAACTGAGAACATACAATAGATATCAAAGGAAAAGAAATAGGAGTGGAGTGTGCACAGGCTGGGGTGAAGGATCATATCATTGACACAGTAATGACATAATTATCTGTGTGTCCTCTTTTTATTCTCTTCCCTTCCCTTTTCTTCTCATTCCCTCATGTTCCTTCATAGCAAGCTTTTCCTGGCAGTTAGGATGTCCAGAGCTTGAATAATTGCACTTAACAAGCTGAAAATGTCTGGAGTCCTTGCACCTTTTTTTTCTATTTGAGGGCATTATCAGCTGACACACATGGCCACAACGGTAGCTCAATGGTTAAATTGCCAGACTGCTGTAATTTCATCTTCTGTCCAGGCATGTTGAAGTTCCAAATGAGGCTCCAATAGTCAAAAAGTTTAGAGATGAAAAAATAGTTATCAGAAAGTGGTATAGATTATACCTTATGGCCTCTTACATTCTTGTTTTCTCTTTATTAATAAGTTCTTAAGAATTTTAAATGTTATTTTTGTGTGTATTGTGTGTGTGTGTGTGTGTGTGTGTGTGCGTGTATCTTTTAACCTATTTTAGATCCCCTAGAGCTGATGTTAGAGATGGTTGTGAGCTGTCTGACTTGGGTACGGAGAACCCAAATTTGGTTCTCAGTAAGAACAGCAAAAGCTCTTACTACTGAGACATCTCTTTAGCACCTCATGCCATACTTCTGAGTTTGGTTTCTCTGATATTGGTCTCCAGGTTACTGTTGTGTTTGTGGGTTTAAAGAGGAAAGTCAAAGAAATAAATTATAATTATACTATGTCAGTTGTCAAAACTATCATGGTGACATATGACTCTTTTTTTTTTTTTTGGTGACATATGACTCTTAATGATCACCTTGATACCCTGGCTGAGCAAGTGTTTGTCTGGTTTCCATGGTTACTTTTCTCTCCCCTTTCTCTACCTTAATCTTTGTAAAGAAGCTTCTAAGCAGAGCCCAAGATTAATAAATGGAGATCTCTGATCTATCTCTTCTGGGGTGTGAACATCAAATGTCTCTTCTAGGTTCATGTGTTCAAGCAGTTGGTTTCTAGTTGGTGGCAATATTTTGGGAGAGTGCTGAACCTTTTTGACACGTAGTAGGTATAGGATCCTATGGGTGAAAAGTACAGACTGGACTCACTTCTGTCAAGGTATCACCTGACTCTACCAAGATATCAATACCATGCCACAAGCTCTGGACATCCTGGACCTAGCCATTGCTCCCTCAACCATAGTTGCCATGACTTCCCTGCTTGAACACTATATCCCGCTGAACTGTGAGCAAAAAAATAAACCATTTCTCCTTTGGGTAGTGTGCTGGATAGCTTTAGTGTCAACTTGACACACCTGGGTTGAGGGAACCTCAATTGGGGATTGGCTCCATTGGATTGGCCTGTGGCCACATCTGTGGAGTATTGTCTTGATTGTTGGGCAATGTGGAAGGACCCAGACCACTACGGGTGGTGCCACCCTCGGCAGGTTGTGTGGAGAGCGGGTGTTGGCCAAAATGGCACCTTGGACCCTGGCCAGGTCTTATGATAGCCTGGTTGTTGCCTGACTGCCCAGCTCATTCCCCAGCCAATAAGAGAACGCCAAACCTGCTCATTAGCATGTCCGCTGACTTCCGTATATTGTGCATACCACTTACAGATCAATGAGAGACTGCCACGGTGCTCGCACCCTAGCAGGAGGCAGGGTTGAGGGAAGAGATTATTAGTAGGGGACACTGGAAGGGGGAAGAGAGAGTTGATGTATGAGTTTCCTGAATAAACTGTGTCTGGAAGAACAAGAGTGTGCCCTTTCCTTTTTCCTGCTGGCCAGGAACAGAGAGCGACAAGGAGAGTGACAAGTGGTGGCCCGGACAGGGAACCTCCGTTGGTGCAAGCACGGTTCAGAACCAGACGCAGGCAGGTGGGCTAGCCGGCAAGTTCCCAGGTAAGATGGGACTATAAGGTTCTCGGAAGTAGAGACCATGGGGAATTCAAATTCAATGCAGCCAATGCACGATACCTTAAAGGAACTGCTGAAAGTGAAAGGAATTGGCATAAAGACCCAAATTTTAGATGAGTTCTTAAGAGCAGTAGATGAGATCGTGCCCTGGTTTCTTGTGACCAGAAACCTCATGCCACATTGCTGGAAAAAGTTGGGAGGGGACCTAATGTTTGCTGAGGAACAAGGAATTCTGCAGAGAGGTGTAATTCTGATTTGGAAATTAATAGGAAATTGCTTGGGCAATGAAGGGAGCTGTGCAGCAGAAATAAAAAAAAGGGGAAGAACTTCTACAACAGCTAAAAGAGGAACAGGCACCACCCAAGGGGGATGAGGACGAAGAGCAGGATATGTTGGCTGATGAGTTGGAGAGTTTGGTAGAAAGCAAGGAGCAAGTGAAGGTTAGCATACAGCCAGCAGCCCCGGGACCTCCGCTACTGCCGACGGCCCTGGGACCCCCTCCGCCTTTTGCAGTACCTGGCACTTCATTTCATCTGGAGTGCTGGAGGGAGGTAGCCACTCAAAATCCAGCCCTATGTTTTCCAGTCTTCCAAAACCAACAGGACAATAGCCGTTATCATGAGCCACTCGATTTTAAAATCATAAAAAATATAGCAGAAAGTGTGCACTCATATGGAGTGACTGCCGCTTATGTGATTTCACAGGTAGAGAATCTCCACAGGTATTGCATGACCCCTGGTGATTGGTAAAATTTAGCCCAAGCCTGTTTGTCGCTGGGGCAATACCTAGATTGGAAAGCTATGTGTCTAGAGTTGGCCTATGATCAGGCCATGCAAAACCGGGCCAACAACCAGCCCGCCAGGGATGTGGATATGTTAATGGGGCAAGGACGCTTCGCTAATCAACAAATTAATTATCCTGCCCAAGTATACAATCAGATTAATGATATGGGAACCAGGGCATGGAAAAAGTTGCCCAACTGAGGGGAAGTCACCGGAAATTTGACCAAAATAATACAAGGACCAATGGAGCCATTTTCTGATTTTGTGGCAAGAATGGTGGAGGCAGCAGAAAAAGTATTTGGTGACCCTGACACTGCCATGCCACTTGTTAAACAATTGGTATTTGAACAATGTACAAAGGAGTGTAGGCAGGCCATAAACCCTTACAAAAATAAAGGCTTTGAAGTGTGGATGAAGGTCTGTCGGGAATTAGGCGGCCCTCTTACCAATGGGGCGGCGAGGGTGCTTCCAATGTGGGGACCCCAGTCACATGAAAAGAGATTGTCCCCAAAGGAGAGAGGTGGGTGGTGCTTGGCAGAATGCACCCCCATGCCAAAATTGTGCCCAAGATGCAAAAAGGGGAACCATTGGGCAACTGAATGCAGATCAATCAAAGATATCAATGGCAGGCCACTCCCACCTTTTAATGGTCGCTCTTCTGAGTCGAATGCCCCACAGGCTTTGCAAAAAAACTGGAGGAGGGCCCAGCAGCCTCAGGGCCCTCAAATATATGGGGCTATGGAGGAGGGATTGTGGCCCAGCCCCAGACCACCCATGCACTGGGCATGGCCAAGAGAGCTACCAAAGGGAGCGCAGTACTTGACCTCAGTTCCACCACCAGACTCGTATTAACCCCAAGACAAGGAGTACAAGTGGTGGAAACAGATTTCCATGGCCCCTTACCTAAAGAGACTGTGGGCATCATAATAGGTTGCGGTACTGCAGCCTTAAAAGGCCTGATTGTTCAACCTGCAGTTGTCGATTCTGACTATACATGGGTAGTTAAGATCATGGTGTCCTCACCAACAAGAATTATGGCCATCTCTCCAGGAGATAAGATTGCACAATTGCTTTTGTTGCCCAGCCTGCACTCTCAATTCCCGTGTAAAATTAAAGACAGGGAGAATAAGGTGTTTGGTTCCTCTGGAGACCCAGGCATATATCTTGCCTTAAATTTGGATCAGAGGCCAGTCGTCTCTTTGACTGTGGAAGGAAAGGTTATAACAGGTCTCTTGGACACTGGTGCAGATAGATCCATAATAAGTTCAAGGGACTGGCCTAGAGGCTGGCCGTTACAGCAGTCCGCTCAAACATTACAAGGTCTGGGATATGCCAAAGCACCACAACTCAGTGCCAGAGAGTTATCTTGGAGAAACCATGAAGGACAGTCAGGATTGTTTCAACCATATGTTTTGGAGGTTCCGATTTCTCTATGAGGTCGTGATCTTCTTGAACAGATGGGGTTTCAGCTTACCAATGAAGTTCAGTATAGCCCTCAATCATACAACATTATGCAAAGGATGGGACATGTGCCAGGTAAGGGTTTGGGAAAACAGCTGCAGGGCCGAGTGTCTCCAGTTATTGCCTCAAAATGCAGCGGAAGGCAAGGTTTGGGTTTTCCCTAGGGGCCACTGAGGATATGGTGCCCATTACATGGAAAACCGAGGAACCTGTATGGGTTTCTCAGTGGCCGCTACCCTCGGAAAAGATCAAAGCAGCGCGAGAACTGGTCGAGGAGCAGCTTGCACTAGGGCACATTCGCTCCTCCACCTCTCCGTGGAACACCCCTATATTTGTAATTAAAAAGAAAACAGGCAAGTGGAGATTACTACATGATTTAAGGGAAATCAATAAACAAATGGTAATTATGGGGCCCGTGCAGCAGGGGCTTCCTCTGCCCTCAGCAATTCCAAGACACTGGCCCATTATAATTATAGACATAAAAGATTGCTTCTTTTCCATTCCCCTTCACTCTCAAGACACGGTAAGATTTGCTTTCACTGTCCCCTCTCAAAATCATGCTGAGCCCGATCAGCATTATGAATGGACTGTCTTGCCGCAGGGGATGGCTAACAGCCCCACTATGTGCCAGCTCTTTGTTGCTAAAGCTCTGAAACCAGTCAGAAAGAAATTTCCAATACTAAAGCTCTGCCATTATATGGATGATATCTTGTTGGCTGCCCCAGAGGAAGCGATGCTAGATGAGGCATATCTCGACTTAGTTACTTCTTTGAGCTGAAAAAATTTACATATAGCCCCAGAAAAGGTACAAAAGGAAAACATGGTCCATTATTTGGGCACAATGATCTCCCCAGAAGCAGTTCGGCCACAAAAGTTGTGTATACGTACTGACCATTTGACGACTTTAAATGATTTTCAAAAGTTATTAGGAGACATTCAATGGGTCCGACCCTACCTACATATCCCAAATTGTCAATTGCAACCTTTGTATGATATCCTGCCCGGTGAGACAGACCTTCACTCCCCTAGGCGCCTTACTGCAGAAGCTAAACAGGCTTTGCAACTAGTTGAGAGGGAGATTCAGACCGCTGCAGTTAGGCGCCGTGATCCATCTCAGCCTATCACACTCTGCATATTACAGTCTCCCTGTCAACCCACTGGGGTGATATGGCAGGGCGGCCCGCTTCTCTGGGTTCATCCAAAAATCTCTCCAGCAAAAACACTTGAACATTACCCGACCGCTGTGGCCACTCTGGCCCTGCTGGGCATCCAGCAGTGCATTCAGCACTTTGGAGTCTCTCCGCAGGTGATCATTGTTCCTTACACCAAACAACAAATTGAGATCCTATCTGCATCATTAGATGATTGGGCCATCCTGCGTTGTTCCTTCCCGGGCACACTTGACAATCACTATCCTAGGGACCCTTTGTTGCATCTCGCTTCTGCTCATCCTGTAATTTTCCCCCGCATCACTGCATCTGCCCCGCTAAACAGTGCCCTTCTCATATTCACAGATGGATCTAAGACAGGCCAAGGAGCTTATATGGTGGCAGGAGCACCTCCAGTCACGGTACCATTCTCTCCTGCCTCCCCTCAAGTTATTGAGCTCAAGATAGTCATAACAGTGTTTCAGACCTTTAATGCTCCTTTCAACCTGATTTCTGACAGTCAATATGTTGTTAATATCCTAAAAAGGCTCGAGGTAGTAGGAAAGATCAATCTCAGGTCAGCCGTCGGGTCTCTTCTGCGTACTTTACACATGCTCATTCTCCAGAGAGACCACCCATTCTTTGTTCAGCATATTCAGGCTCACACCGGACTGCCCGGCCCGCTAGCTGAAGGTAATGATTCAGTTGATAAGGCGTCCAGAGCTCTGATGTGTTTTCTCTCCTCCCCTCAGGAACTTGCATGCACCTTTCACTCCCGCTTTCATGTTAATTCTAAAACGCTTGCCTCCCGATTTCACATCTCTCGAGCCGATGCTCGCGATATTGTAAAAAATTGTCATCAATGTGCCCCACTTCTGCCGCAACAGTCCCTTGGGATTAATCCCAGGGGTCTCCTCCCATTACATGTATGGCAGATGGATGTCACTCACATCCCTGAATTTGGCACATTAAAATATGTGCATGTCTCTGTTGATACCGCCTCAGGAATCATTTTTGCCTCCCTACACTCTGGAGAAAAGGCCCGTCATGTCCGCGAACATTGTTTCCAGGCGTGGGCAGCCTGGGGACAGCCTAAAGAGTTAAAGACTGACAATGGCCCGGCTTACACTTCAGGCTCCTTTACCTCCTTCTGTTTGATGATGGGCATTCGCCTCACTCACGGTTTGCCATACAATCCACAAGGACAAGGCATTATTGAGCGTGCTCATCGTACACTAAAGGAGTGCCTTCAAAAACAAAAGGGGGGAATAGCCTCTGGCTCTCCTCCAAAGGAAAGACTTGCGATTGCTCTTTTTACTATTAATTTTTTAAATTTAGATAAGCACGGGCGGTCAGCTGCGGACAGGCACACACAAACAGACAACACTTCAAAAGGGCTTGTAATGTGGAAAGACATACTTACAGGAAAATGGTATGGTCCGGACCCGGTCCTAACATGGGCGAGAGGAGCTGTCTGTGTTTTTCCTCAGGATCATCAACAACCTCTTTGGATCCCGGAAAGGCTCACCCGAGTGGTTCAAGATGTGGAAGTGTGGGATACTCGTGATGATGGTGCCATGGCCCATGGCGATGATGGAAGAGCTTCGTTGGGGGCTGATGACAGTGTTCCCTAAACCTATCCCAGTCACCCATTCAGTGCAAGTATTCCCCCACCTTTTTACAACCAATGATAACATGCAGGTCTCTTCTTTTTTTTACCATTAGATGACACATTAGCAGCAGTACAAGAGACCATACACCTGCCCCTAAACGGATTACTGTGCTTCCAACTGATTACTAACATATCCCAGGACAGTGATTGTGTACAAGAGGCTGGTTTGATGCACCCTCTCCGGGGACCAGCCAGTCCAATGCCACATGGCTCACGGGAGCTTGGCACTTTCAAACCCGTGCCTGTATGCATATGGCCCCCCTTTGTGTTCCTTGTATATAATGGAAGCTATGAAAGAAATAATATCACCTGTGGTAACTGGATTTGTTTCTATGCTTTATGCTGGAATGCTGCCACCTTTCCTCTAGCGGTGGTATTTCGTGGCAATCGCAGCATCAGCTGCTGCGGCTACAGCTGCGGCAGTTTTCCTGACTTCAACTGTCCAAACAGCGGCTGCACTTAACAATTTGTCGGCTGGTGTTGCTGAGGCATTGACCAATCAACAGAATATTAACAGTCATTTCAAAACAGGCATTATGTTACTCAGTCAAAGGGTTGATTTGGTGCAGGATCAGCTCGACGTGCTTATACAGATAGCACAGTTGGGGTGTGAATGGAGACATTCTGGGCTCTGTATTACCTCTGTACCTTTTCAGAATCTGAGCCATGCAGCTAATCTATCACGCAGTCTCTCATATCATTTAACAGGAAACTGGTCCAGTGAACTCGACTCTCTATTGGAAGAACTCCGCTCATCCATCGTGCACATCAACTCTACATGAGTAGACTTGTCCACGTCTGAGGGTTTTATCTCCTGGATGTCGAAGGTGGTGTCTCACCTACAGCAGTGGGCTGGAACAGCGGTTTTGGGTTGCAGTATAATCCTGTGCAGGTCATTGTGTCTGTGGTGTCTGATGCGCATGCGGAACAATCAGCGCAGAGAAAGAGCATTCCTCGTGCAGGCTCTTGCCGCTATTGAACTGGGCAGTTCACCTCAAGTTTGGCTTCGCATGCTAGAGAAGTAGTCAAAGACAGGTAAGACCCACTGCATGTATTATCAACCTATAGGGAACAAACCTATGCTGTTTGTTTAACTGCATGATGGGTAAGGAATACCTCTGCAGGGGCAACCTAAGACAGGCATTCTCTCTGCCATATTATAAAAGAAAGGGGGAGATGTGGAGAGTGGGCATTGACAAAAATGGTGCTTTGGACCCTGGCCAGGTCTTATCGCCTGATTGTCGCCTGACTGCCCAGCTCATTCCCCAGCCAATAAGAGAACGCCAAACCTGAACCCTCATTAGCGTGTCCACTGACTTCCGTATATTGTGCATATCGCTTACAGACCAATGAGAGACTGCCACGGCACTTGCGCCCTTGCAGGAGGCGGGATTGAGAGAGGGGATATGAGTAGGGGACACTGGAAGGAGAGAAGGAAGTTGGTGTATGAGTTGCCTGAATAAACTGCGTCTGGAAGAACAAGAGTTTGTCCTCTCCTTTTTCCTGCCAGCCGGGAACAGAGAGCGATGGGGAGAGTGACAAATATTAATAAATTGTCATGCATTCTTTCAACTTAATGAGAAGCTGGCTCTCAGAAGGGATTTTGCCCTCCCAATTCAGATGCACTTCTGCTCATCTCAAAATGCCCTCCATGTTCTTCTGCTTCAGTCTGCTCACCTGACTTACTGACAGAGAAGACAATAACAATAGCCCTACAGTAAAGGCATTATACCTTTGAGATAATCTAAGCCATAAAATAGTTAGAAGATAACTTAAGACTTATTTCATGATAGATGTTTGCAGTAAAAGCAGCTTAAAGAATGCTCTGTCTTTACTGGGAACCTCCCACTAAAGCTTCACTCCTTCATTCTATAAGGGAAATGTCACTACCCTTAAGCTTGCCTTGTCCTAAGATGCTAAGACGTAGGCCACTTATACATTACTCCTAAGATTATAGATAATTTATTTATCACTTCAGTTTAGTAGGAAAATTTAAAAATCCCCACAGACTTATGGGAGTCACTCTTAAGCTTTCTGTGCCCTAAGAGGATGGAGGCAGAACATCTCCCACCTTAGTCCTAGGATAAAAGAAAACTTGATTACCATTTTAGATGTAATAGGAACATTTTAAAATCCCCAGTAACTTATGGGAACTCATTTAAAATAATTTTAGTTTAAACTTAGATAATTCAAAATGGACTGTAAAAAAAGTTTTGTTTGTTCAGATGTTACATTATATTGGTCAAATTCTGATTTTGGTTTGTTTTTATATTCTTCAAGAAACCTATTTGGCACAATTCATTTATTTTTCTCTTTGGTGGAAACAAAAACTCATTAGTCACTAGAAAATTATGAGAAGTGGGTAGACATTATCCAGTACATCATCAAAAAAAAAAAAAACCCTCACAACAGATAGAAAATTTATTTGTTAATCCTATGTAAGTCTCATAATATTAAGGTGAATAGTAAGTAAAAGAAAATGTTAGAAGGATGCAAGACTGGAAGTATTGTTGGCAAATAATTATTTGCATATGAACATTTAGATGTCTGAATATTTCCAGAATGTTAAGTGAATCTAAAAGTCTTTTTGTTCAATGTGAATCTTTTAAATAAAATTATTATTATTATTATCATTATCATTATTTAATGCATGGGGGTATTGGTTTGCATGTGTGTAAGTGCACCCATGTCATGCAGTACCTGCTGAGGTCAGAAGAGAGCATTGGATTTCCCTGGAACTGGAGATACAGACAGTTGTTAGCTGCCATATGGGTGTGGGAATGAAACTTTGTGTGTGGCTCGAAGCAAGAATTTGTAAGACCTGTCTGGGAAGATCTCTGGTTATCTGATATCTCTGTGGGCATTCAGTTGCCTTTGTGAGTTATCTGTAGCAGGAAGGTACCAGATATTACAGTGATTCTTGCTTCTCCCTATCTCTGCAAAGTTCCAGAACCACATGGCCCCTTCCCTTGAGGCATTGAGCAAAATGTTGTACCTCTAGTTACCTGTTGCAGAAACAGGAGCTCTGCAGTCCCCCAATTAGAGCCAAGGTGGCTTGCCCCTCCCTTCCACCTGCCCCCCACTTCCTTGCCCATTGCAAAGTAGCCTTCAATATATAGACCTCACTGACAAAAAATAAACGGAGTTACTATCCTCCCAGCTCTCCACGTGTTTGAGTCTGCTCATTTTTCCATGGCTGATCTCTTACACTTTTCCCTCCCCACTTCTTGTGAGAGCAAAGCCTAGAGACTTTCAGCCTTCAGGCAGGAGACAAGTCCTGGAGCTGAGCCAAGAAGGGAAGATCCACATGTGGAATGCGATCACATGAGACTCAAAGACATTGAATGATGACACCACTCCTCTTCAGTATAGTGAACTCCGCGGCATTGCATGACATGGGTGCACAGACTTGCATGCAGACAGTACAGGCATACACATACAGAAATAAATAAAATTAAAAAAAAAGAAAGAAAAGGAAATTAAAGGAGTCCTAATTGGAAAAGAGGAAGTCAAAATATCCCTTTTTGCTGATGATATGACTGTCTACCTGAGGGATGCTAAGAACTCCACCAGAAAACTCCTAGAAACGATTAAGAGCTTCACTAAAGTGGCAGGATACAAATAAATCTAGAAAAATCAGTAGCCTTTCTTTACACCAACAACAAGCAACTGAAGGACTACAAGGAAACCTTCACACTCACAATAGCCTCAAAAACAATAAAATACCTAGGAACAAACCTAACCAAAGACACCAAGGATCTCTACAACAAAAACTTTAAACCCCTGAAAAAGGAAATTGAGGAAGACTTCAGAAGAAGATGGACAAACCTCCCATGCTCATGGATTGGAAAAATAAATATAGTAAAAATGTCCATCCTACCCAAACTAGTGTACAGATTTAATGCAATCCCAATCAAAATCCCCAAGAGTTTCTTCACAGGCTTGGAAAAAAATCCTCAATTTCATTTGGAAAAACAAAAGACCCCGAATAGCCAAAGCAACCCTGA
>VZQC01001663.1:1860777-1881101 GCA_009823505.1 Rhizomys pruinosus
AAAAAAAAGAAATATTGAGAAGCCTGTGGATTCCAGGCTGAATGGGGAAATACTTGAAAAGTGAGCCAAAGATTGTGCTTGGGAATGATGGTGTATTAGTCACTTTTATGTTGCCACCATGACCAAGGGAACTTATAAAAGGAAGAGTTTATTTGAGCTTATGATTGATAGTTCCAGGGAATTAGAGTCCATTGTGGCAGGGAGGCATGGTGGCAGGAGCTGGAGCAGAAAGCTGAGGTTCACATCTTCAAATGAGCAAAGGAAGCTGAGAGGGCACCACTGGAGACTAGCAAGGCTTGTTAAACTCTCTAAGCCCACCCCCAGTGATGTACTTCCTCCAGCATGGCTACACTTTCTAAGACCTTCCAAAACAGCACTACCAACTGGGGACAAAATGTCTTAATACTTGAAGCCTATGGGAGACATTTTCATTCAAACCGCCACAGATGGATATATTTTAAAACTGGCATAGGTAATCTTGCACATATTCTACTAAATACCTCAATTGTTCTCTTTAGAAAAGTTAATTCTGGGGCTGGAGAGATGGCTCAGCAGTCAAGAGTGCGGACTGCTCTTGCAGAGGACCCAGGTTCAATTCCCAGCACCCACATGTGGGCTAAGTCTTTAAGTCTTTAAGTCAGGTGTGGTGGTGCACCCCTTTAATCCTAGCACTTGGGAGGCAGAGGCAGCCAGATCTCTGTGAGTTCAAGGCCAGCCTGGTCTACAGAGTGAGTTCCAGGCCAGCTGGGGCTATAGGGAAACCCTGTCTCAAAAAAATAAAGACAAAAACAAAAGATAAAAAAGGAAAAAAAGAAAGAAAGGTTAATTCTAGGTCATACTAATTTCACTTTAACGCATTTTTAAATGCAAGGAAAATTAATATTTAAAAAATGAATACAAGGGCTGGCTGGAGAGATTGCTCAGTGGTTAAAAGCACCGACTGCTCTTGCAGAGTACCTGGGATCAGTTCTCAGCACCAACATGCTGGCTAACAACCATCTTAATTCCTTTTCTAGGGGATCTGATAACCTCTTCTGACCCCTTGAGTATTGCAGGACTCAGGTGCACTTTCACACATGCAGCCATTACACATAAAAAATGAAAATAATAAAATATTTAAAAATAAAAATGAATACATAGAAAAGCTAAAAGAATTTACCCACATAATTTCTTTATTAAAAGAGATAATAAATTTTTTGGGTAGAATGAAAATAACTGATACCTAATGAAAATGTGAAGGACTCAGGTGTGGGAACTAGATGAGTATTTACTAGATGAGTAAATATTTCAAATAGTTGATTATCTGTAATGGAAATCAGAGACATACAGAACATCTCAGAAATAAACCTGGATGCCATGCAAGTCTTTTTTGTGTCTCTGTCATATGATGCCCAGTACATTAAATTCACTTTTCATTTGTGATGACATATCTTAGCATAAGACATACAACAGGATTAAATAATATCTCACTCAGTAGCACCAATAAATAAAATATCACACAAAATATTTATTTTAATTCATTTAAATTCTTTTAATTCATTTAAATTCATTTAAGCACTTATAATTTTCTCCATTGAAACATTTAAATTTTCATATATAAAAATCTCCTAAGGATTTACTCTCAAGTTTTTATGTGTTCCAGTATCAATACAAGATAGATAACAAAAATAACAAAAATCATTTGAAATAGTTATTATTAATATATTATAGGGAGAATCTAACTATTATAAAACTTAAAGAACTCTTCTTTCATTAAGTGGTCCCAAACTGAGTTTCCCAAGCTCCCATGAATTCCTCCCACTCTGCTCTATGTGTATTCAAGTCATGTTCACTAGTTAATCTAGTTTCATTCTGTAAAGATTTTTCTGCAGAGATGACCTCTAATTTGCTTGAGACATAAACAAGAGAATGGGGAAAGATATGGCCATTCTGCCTTATTGGTTCATTCTTTTTTAGGTATAATCACATTCATCTACAAGCACAAAATAGTAATACATCTGAACACTGAATTGTATGTATTCTTGAAACATGCACGTTAGTGAACTATTTAAAAATCAGAAGCTTGGCTGGGCGTGGTGACGCACGCCTTTAATCCTAGCACTTGGGAGGCAGAGGCAGGCGGATCTTTGTGAGTTTAAGGCCAGCCTGGTCTACAGAGTGAGTTCCAGGTCAGCTGGGGCTACAGAGAGACCCTGTCTTGAAAAGACAAAAAAAAAAAATCAGAAGCTCAATGAAGGAGTTGTCTGAAATAGCATATTCAGAGATCAGTCAGAAGATACGATTATGTTTGACTTTGCTGCCAGTCTGCAGCCCAGAGTACAACCATTGCTCAGATGGAAGCTATAAGTTATGAAATGTAGCTTAAGCGATGGCAGTCAACCCTTATGTTACAGACTCCACACTAAACTGACAGAGCCTATAATTCCAAGCTGTAAGACACAGGGGTGTGTGGTATTGGTTGGGGGCCTTGACTGCCAATGGCCTAGCACTTTACAAGCTACCAAGGGAGAAAACTAATCAATGATCCTACCCTGCTGTAAAGTCTAGGAACCAAAACAGTGGTTGGCCCAGCAAACAATTTCTAAGGTACAATTATGACATTTTTACCTTGAGGGTCATCAACAGCTGTTGCATTGAATTTAAGACCCTTTCAGTAGGAGGAATTCATGTGTAGTACACATGACTAGAGAGGACATGGGCCCTAGAGCAAAATATTCTGTAACTTCTCTAGACTGGAGATTGATGCAATGATTATCTGTCATCAAAATGATCATACAAAGACAATTTCATCAAGAAAATGATATTTAATTTTCCTAACCTGAGCATCTAAAATATTTTCAGTAAAACAGAAGTGCACCTCGCCATGTGTCAACAGATTTGGAAGTGTGTCAATAGCCCTAAGGGCCAACTGCTGCTAACCTCTCTAGAACCATGCTCACTGAGAGATGTACATGTGTGAATATCTAACTAATGAGAATATTTTAACCACTGAAGGAAACTAAAAATCCCTAAAATGGAGAAACACATTACAGAATGATGTGGTAGCTTCCACAGAATAGAATTTGGGCTTAGAAGACCACTTAGCATTTAAGAACACTTGCTGCTCTTTCAGAGTACTGGGTTCCAGTTTCAACCACCCACATGGTGGTTAACAACTATCTGTAACTCTACTTCCAATGGAATATGAAACCTTCCTCTGGCCTCTGTGGGCATTGTGCACATGGATGCAGTTACACAAATGCAGGCAAAACACCCATCATATCAAATAAAAATAGGTAAATGAAAGAAAAGAATTTGTACTCTAAGAAAAATATTGCAGTGAGATGCTAAAAAGATCAAAATTATATGTATATATATACATCATACACAAATGAATGTATTAAAAAATAATTGGTTAGTGGAAAGCCTATGTGATTTTTCTAGAAATCATTGTGAGTCCTGAGAGGATTGGAACTCCTTAAGTATGGCAGATTTATAGGAATATTTAAACAAGATTTCAAAATGGATGAATTCTAAACCACAGAGGTTAAATTTCCTAAGACCTGTCAGAGGGAAAAAATAATTCTCTTCCAGAAAGCCTTAGAGAAAAGTGTTACAGCTAAAAGGAAGTCAGGCTAGGCTCACCTTAATTACTTCCACTTATTTTTAGGCTGAGGAAAAAAAAAAGGCAAGGATGATTGATGGTGCTCCAGTGAGAAAAATCTAATGAGGAAGAGGGCAAAGGGCAAGCCACTTTTGAGAACAGGAACAGCAGCAAACAGTGGTGAAAGAGCTCTAGAGGTCAGGGCCACACATGACGCTAAGTCTCAAAGTTTTGCACAGAACTTTAAAGGACAAGTTTGAAGACAGTGCCACCCATTTTTGAAGAAAGAATTTATAAATAGCTTTGCTTTGAAAACCAGTGAGTCCTACCATATCACTTTGGTTGAACCCACTTCAGGGCCTGAGGAAGGTTTGAAAGCTAATATTAGACTGCAGAAAGTCTTTCTAGGAAAGACATTGCTTTCACCTTTGGCAAATTCATTTTCAAAACCTGCAAGTCTATGTGTACTAATACACATGTAAGACGTGGGCAGAACCAAAGAAGATAGGATCAGGCACAGGGAGTGACAACCTGCGTCAGTGGTGAAACCTTACACTCCTTCAGAAAAGAATGAAATAATAATTAAATGCCCCCCTCCCCATCCAGGATCCCAGTAAAGTCCAGCTAAGAGTTTCCCCAGACAGGACTTACGGACCATTTTTGCTAATCCTCTGTTTGGGGCTCCAACCTGAGAACACAGATACTGATCCACTGATGCGAATGAAACATAAGCTCCTTGGTATCCCTTTTAAGCAACAGACTTCAACCTTCTAAATGCCTGGGTTGCCTGACTGTCTACTGAAGTAGAATCACAAGGAACCTTGACTGTGACCACAGGATGGAATTGATGAGTGACAAGATAAAAGAAACATTGTAAGCAAAATTAACTCCATCAAAGAAAAGCATGCCAGCCAACTAAATGTAATCTCTTTTTACTATTAGTTCCATGTTTAAGCATGATACTCTTTGACCTACGGGGACAAATTTCCCAGGCCTAGGAAAATGTTTTCTTGCTTATGACCATGATTAGAATTGCATAGAATGTTAAAAGGAACTCTAAATATTTTTATGATAGGTGAGGGGAAGAGAGAGTATTGATGGGGCTGGCATTAAGACACAGAAAAATTCACATATGGAGTAGGAAACACTCTTTACCCACAGAGTCATATGTATGTGTAAGTCACACACAAAAAGTAAGCATATTAAATGTTACAAGAAGCTAAGAGAGAAATTAAAGCATACACAGACACTTAAATGTTACAGAAATTTCGAAGATCTCCTCCTCCAATTTACCATCTTAGTTGTTCAGTCACAGTCTCTTATTTATATCTGAGCCAGGAAGTACATGAAAAATAAATATATTTATTGTGCAGTTCAATAAAGTCTCTTCTATGTAATGAGTTGCTTTCCCTTCCCCCTCCAATTCTTAGGCTGAATCTCTAATCTTTGAGGTGACTATATTGATAGGAGTAACAGGGATTAATTTAAGGTTTAGGCAGATGATAGGGTGGGATACCAGTACAAACCCTGGTGGCTGTATGAAAAGAGGAATAAACTGGGAGGTCAGGATTTCGTAAGTTTAATATTTAATAAGTACACAGAGAGAAAATGACTGACTTCAAGACAGAAACTCTGACCTTATCTGAACCCACCACATTGGTACCTCAGTCCCAGAACATCGTCCTTACAAGTATGAAAAAATAAATGTCTGATGTTTAAGTTACTTAGTCTATGTATTGTTTCATTATCTAAACTGACTAATATACTATCTTCAATAAGCTAATATTCCAGTAATTAAGTCCATGGGAAAGTTCAAGAATTCACCAAATCCATGTGTAATGTGTCACATTGTACCACCAAGAAATAAGAGCAAATAAAGGATTAGAAATAATGAAAACAATATTAAAATAACAGTCCAATAAATGTGTTTACTTTTTTTTTGTCTTTTCAAGACAGGGTCTCCCTGTAGCCCCAGCTGTCCTGGAACTCACTCTGTAGACCAGGCTGGCCTTGAACTCACAAAGATCCACCTGCCTCTGTGTTTACTTTTTATAAAATAAAAATATAAATGGGTAGTGAAAGGAAATGAAGAGATGCAAGTAGGGAAGAGGTCATGATGATTCATGGGGCAGCTCATTCCAGAATGAAAGCACATATGGAAAAGATCTGAAAGCAGATCTTGAAGGCCATTTTAATGACCAGCAGTCTTCCAGAAACCATTAATGGCTAGAGCAAACTAGAGTGACAGGAGGAAGGGTAGAAGATACTTTTAAAGGTCGAAAGTACTCAGTGCTTTACAAGCCATAATTGGAACCTGGAATTTTGTCTCAAAGGGAAGATTTTGCAAGAATTACTTGATCGGACTTAAATCTTAAGTTATCCCCTAGGTATTCAAATGGGGCAAATACAATGGTCGACAAGGATGAAAGCAGGAGAGTAACTAAAAGTCTTGACAATTTGTTGAGTACCCTGAGAACAAAGCTATAGAGGAGAGATTATAAGAAGCATTCTAAAACTGAAAGTATCTCAAAGCATAGGTCAAAATTATTTACTAATAAATTACTATGAGGTGTAACTGGGGCTCAGGCATAAATAAATTGGTCTGATTCACTAAAATATAGGAGGAAGTTATAGAATAAAGTCAGAATATTTAGTACTTGAGGACCATTTAAAATAACAGTATTTAAAAATGGTCCATATGATGCTAGCTTTAATGATCAATTTGACAAAATTTAAAATCTCTTGGGAAAGGAGTCTCAATAAGAACCTGTCTAAATTGTGCCAGCATGTGTGCGTGCCTGAGAAGGATTTGTTGGAATTATATTTTTAATTTATTCTTTGAAAATTCTGTACATGCGCATGCCACCTCTCGATCATATCCACTGTGCGTTCTTTGCCTCCAACTCCTCGTAAGCCGGTCCAAAACATTTCCCTCCCAACTTCGCAACTTACTTTTTCTTTTCCTTTTTTTTTCCCCTCTCCCTCCCCCACCTCTCACTGTAACCCATAGGGTCCAGTTACTGCTATTCGTATGTGTGCGGGTGTGGAGCCAACCACTCAGTCATGAGCATCCCTCCAGTGGCCACCCTCCCAAGGAAGAGTGATTCTTCTTCCTCCAGCAGCCATCAAATGCCATTGGCCCTTCAGCTGGAGCTGGGGCGTGGGGATCATCTTCCCTGTCCATGTTGGAATTTTACCTGGCTTGAACTTGTGCTAGTTTTCTGCAGGCAATCACAGCTACCGTGAGTTTGTGTGCAACAATCATGGAATGCCCAGAAATCAGCAACTCACAGCACTCTCTCTATTCTCTGGCTCTTATTATTTTATTCCATCTTCCATAATGTTGCCTCAACCTTGAGTAAAAGGGTGATAAAGATGTCTTATTTACAGCTGAGCACTCAGTCTTCAATCTTAGCCTTGGAGCAGTCATGAGACTCTGCATTAACCATGGCCTACTGAGGTATGAAGAGAGAATCTGAATGCAGGTTGTGTCATTTCATGGGGTTGGCCCTGACCTGAGTGAAAAGGAGAGGTCTCGCTAAGCACTAGCAAACATGCATGCACTCATTGTCTGTTTTTGACTGGTTGTGACTGGCTGCATAAAGTTCCTGCTGCTTTGAGTTCTCTGCTATGAGGGACTATAACCTGAGATTGTGAGTTAAAAGAAAATGTTTCTCCAGAGTATATTATCAGAGAAACAGAGAGGGAATCTGAAACAGGCTATTTTCTGAAACCACTGCCAAATTTTGAACAGAGCTATTGATTCTGTTCAATGAAAAGGTTCACGGCCAATTCGCTCCATCCTCTACTGAGATATAAGAGGAGATGTATGGACTGGGAGACATGGAAGAGGAGGTAATGCTTGAGATTGGTCTAACAGAGAACAGCCTACAGTCCACAAAGATCTAGATGGCCATAAAACATACTAACATCTGTGTGTGGATGCCAGAGTAGACGTGTGACAGCATTTATAACTCCAGGAAATTAGAGAACAGTTAAAATACATATAGGATGTGACTTTTGGACAACAGAGTTTTGGCAGTCAAGAGAAAACAAGTGTTAGAGAGAACACAACACACAACAAACATAGTCTAGCCAGAGAAGCTCCTGAGAAGTATTGAGAAAGAGTGGAGTAGAGGCAAGTAGGGTGGGTGAGATGATCCCTGACTTCTCTGTGGGTGGCATTAAGGGGATTGTGATTATATCAGAATCTCTCACCTATTGCTTCCACTCTTGCAGATCACAAGTGGAAAGAGGAAATTGATAGGACTTGACTATTTCTTACCTGATTGAGGATTCCCTCTATCCTATAACAGAAGATATACATGAAAGAATTATACACAAGGCTCATAGTATTTTTCAACAAGATGTTTCAGAAAAATTTGAGCAGAATTTCAGAGTTTCTAAAACTTTGATAAAGAATTGGTCCTGAGAAATGCTGAGTTTCCACTCATCAAGCTGATGGAGACACCATAGCTTAGAATGTACAATCACTTGGTGGTTTGGATAAATGGATGGATGGACAGATAGATAAGCAATGGAAGGTTAGAAGATGATCATCTCAATATACTGATGATGATGTGTGATATCTATGAAGAGAGATAACTGGAGAGAGATTGACTGTTAAACCACAAATGGAGATGTTCTCACTGATTCCAGTTTCACTTCTATTGTATATTACACATGTAAAATATACTTATAATATTATTTTGGTAAGAGAACACAAAACCAGCCATTCATAAAGAGAAATAGAAATGATCTATTTCAATTGCAAGTTTAAGTCATGAAAAGAAAGTGGAGTACAACACAGCAGGTATAAATATCTGTGTTTAGGAGATAGAATGCTTGCATGAGTGTGCTCAGAACAGATGTGTGGACCTTTCTGGTTTTTGAGTTCTGGTCCACTCTTGTCTTTGCAATTTAAATTTCTCAACTTAAAGATCTGCTGTTCTTCTGTCTGAATTAATGATTCTGTATTTGTGAGTACAGAACTTTCTTCAATATATTTCACACAGGAGTGTTAGCCATGCAGATTTTCATTAGGATATTCATAAAGCTTTCCCCTACCACCATCATAAATGCATCTGCTCTAAAACAAATGTCCTCAATAAATTAACTGAATTTGTTTTAAAATTTCTTTCACTTTAGAATCTGAAAGAAATGAGAAAAACTACTCTCCAAAAGAAAAACAAAATGAAAACTTCTGTCTTAAAAATATGATGAAGTAAAATGAAAAGAAATGAAAGCAAACAGAACTTGCAAATATATTTCTTCAGAAAGAAAAAAATTAAAAGCAGGGTTAGGCATTAAAATGATTGCACTTTCTGTTTCACATGTAGTCTGTCACAGCTCTGCCTACAGAAGAGCAAAAATCTAGACTTCCTGACCTGCTCTCATTAGAACAAATTCACTGGAAGGGAAATTGAGAACCCTCCTCAGAGAAATGAAATACTGTCTTCACATTGTTACTAACGAAGAGACATAGGCATTATAAGATCTCGAGGCTCCAACACAGCTCCTGTCAATATTAAAGATTTAGAACAAGAACTTCTATGCCAAAAGTCTTTACAAACTGAAATGAAGAATTAGAAAATTCATGAATCCAGTCTACAATCTATTCAAGTCCTGATATCACATTTAAAAGCAGAATAGAGGAGAAGGAATGTTCATGTTACATGGAAAAAAGGCAGTACACCTGTTTGTGTGTGCTAGAACTTTAATTCAGTGGTATCTTAGTGAGTTTAATATGTTTATCATGACAGGTCATATCTGACATTTCAAAGCCCATAATATTTTGTATTTTGAAGAGTTGATCATGAGTTCATTTGAGGTTATTCCATGAGGTATGTAGTATTTTAAATCTATAAAATGTAAAGTTTTCTAAGGCTTTAACCAACTGAATAATTTAGCTCTGAAGAAAGAGTGCTTTTATTCTTGTCAAAACATAGATATCTGGTTGGTCAGTGACATTTCATCTCCATGATATTGAACATATATTAGATTTTTGTTTTCTTTTTAAATTTATTTATTATTTTTATGTGTGTTAGTGTACTATCTGCATGGAGGTTTGTACACACATGTCATGCAAGAGGGCTTCGGATTCCCCTGGAACTGGAGTTAAAGACGGTTCTTAGCTGCCATGTGGGTGCTGGGAATGGAACCCAGTTCCTCTGCAAGAGCATTTGGTGCTCTTAACCTCTGAGCCTTCTCTCCAGCTCTGATTTTGTTTACATTTTCCTAAATGAAATGGGACAAATAAACTCATCCTCATAGCTATCTATTTTGCTTGGGTTTAGTTAGTTAAATAATTAAAGATCTAGAATATGTTTATTTTATTATTATTTTTTTTTGGTCTTTTTGAGACAGGGTCTCCCTGTAGCCCCAGCTATCCTGGAATTCTCTCTGTAGACCAGGCTGGCCTTGAACTCACAAAGATCCATCTGCCTCTGCCTCCTGAATGCTGGGATTAAAGGCATGCACCACCAGGCCCAGAGATTGTTTTATATTTTATCATTATTTGCGTGTGTGTGTGCGTGTGTGTGTGTGTGTGTGTGTGTGTCTGTGTGTCTGTGTGTAACTGTGTGAATGTGCATGCAAATACCCACAAAGGCCAGAAGAGGGTTAGAGTTAGATGTGATTGCGAGCTTCCTGGTCTTCTGCAAGAGCACATGCATTCTTAGCTACCACTGAACCATCAATCCAAAGTATAATTTTAACTGCAACAGAATTTTTCTATAGTAGCTGTTATTTCTTTTGTGACTATTTAAGTAAGTATAGAAAAGTGGTCAATTAACTGTAAATTCTACAAATTATGTGACAAACCAATATAAAATAAATAATATAAAATCATAAGGATTAAATTAAACAGGAAGGTCAAGAGGACACTTAATAAGTCTCACAATAAGTCAGTCTGCACAATATGTGCAGCATGCTAAAATGTCTTCCTTATTTGAGATCAATTGGACAGAACCAGTGAGGATCAGAGTCACATGCTTTCTCTATGCCCATTTACTACTATATGCTGCTTATATGTTTTTGGCATATGAAGTAAGTAATAATTATCAAGAAATTCTTTTCCCCAAACAACTTGGCACTTCATCAAACATTTCTTCCAACATGTCCAAAGTCCCTATGAACATGACTTTTTTTTCAAAAATTGATTATTTCTATTTTACATATTTTATGTAATAAACAACTTGGTGACTGATATCCAAGGATAATATGATATGACTGAATAGGAAACATAATAATTCACAATATAGGTATGACTTTGAAAAACCAGTGGATTCTCTTACCTGGGGCTTGGTGAACTGGTCCTGGTGATAGCTAATGGTTCGGACTATGACACTCTGCACTCTGATCTTCTCCCTTTCATTTTTCCCTTTCTCCATGTTTTAAAGATTACAGGACATTACTTCTTAGAGAAACTTCCCTAAAATCCTTCAATATAGTCCATGGGAGCTTGATTCCTAACACAGCTGTTCTTCGAGACCACCCCACAAAGGTTGTAATACTGATGGTCCTTGTAAACTTTTTTCCCTTTGAAGAATTATTATCTTATTCTTTGAGGGAGACAAAATTACATATAGCTTGAAATATTTCTTTTATGCTCTTCTTTCCAAAAAAATAGAGAAAGGAAGAAGTTTTTACTAAGTTTAGATTTGTTTCCAAGATGAAACAGCAAATGCGAATGAAAATTTTTCATCTCATTGCAGATGATATGAGTCAGAAAGGCAAATACAGGAAGTGCTCTGAATGCTGCTCTGAAGTCTTCAGAAATCAGCAGCAGCTTGGTTTATATAAGAGACTGGGTGCATGAGTGAACGTACCAAACAAATCTGTCTTCTGACTGTCGAGGTGATTTCATGAGCAACACATTGCTGTCTATACTCAGGCTGAAGAGACCTAATCCTTATAAAGGCTGCTCAAGAATGCCTGAAATGGAAATAGCAGTAATCACTGCCTATTCTGACCTAATTTGGCTTTTTCAGTAGAACACAGACTTTGTCTTCAGGACACACAGGAGACAGGAGGACCACTTGCCTAGTATCTGTCTAGTGATCTGTCAGATCACTCTTTCTTCCTTCCTTGCTATCCTGCAATACCTTCAGTTCTACTGAATGCTGATATTTTATTTTGATTTTTTAAAATTTGCCTTAGATACTTCTTTCTCCTGTGTCCAACTTCCACCAGGAATCAACTATTCTGCCAAAACATTCTCAGGGTCTTTGACATGGCCATGAGAGTAGAGTATGGGCTTGCTTTTGACTGATAATTTCAGTGTACAGAATGTAAAGGCCAATCAAAATTTGCCTAATATACAACGTGCCCTTCTTCAGCCTCTGATCTGTTGATAAACTAAAAATCTGTCTAGCTTTCCATGTTAACTATCTGACAAAATGGCCCCTGGATTGATTGGTAGACAGTAGGTAGAAAGAAGGAAAGCCCGTCAGTTTCCCCCATTCACTGTTCATGGTATACCTTTATAATTAACCCAGACTGAGGACTGAATCTCTTTATACAGCAAACCTATGTTACTGTAGCCTCTAGTGCTTCTATTATGTTGAAAGTAGGGGAGAGCAAAAGGGTAGAAAAGAATGAGAAGATCTACACTTCGAAGGAAATCAACCAGCATCCCCCTGCATGCCCTCAACTTAACCTCAGACTTGGAGTTTCAGACTTCCATGTTCATCTCTTCAGTGTCAGTTAACAAGCATCCTGCTGTGTCCGCTAATCCAGGTCTTCTTATCCTCCACCTGGAATCAGTATCCTCATTCTTAGTCATCCCTCAGAAAATGTATGACAATATTGTTGTGAGTTTAACAAGAAGCCTGATAGTCAGTTTGACAAGGACCCTCCTTTACCCATGGTACATTTTTAGTAATTTTCCATCCAGTGTCCCTAGAAGCACTCTTGCTACAAGGGCCTCCTTGTCCATGGTGTATTCACAGTTGAACTTGGTCCTTCTTCCACACTGCAAACCCCATTCCAGTGGTCCCTATCCAACCACAATAGTTAACTACTTGAACAAAGTCTTCCTTGCAGGTTTTAACTAATGTCATTAATAATGTTTTCTTTAATCGAATCAGTTATTAGGATCAAGAAAGGATGCATGCTTAATAGACTTCATTTGGGGGACCACGGGAGGGAAAGACCCCAGTGTGGAGCACAAGGGCAGGATTGATGGTTGTTTGGATTTGCCAAATAGGAACCTTCAAACACTTCCTTAAGGAGAACATGACATCTCTTAGAAAAAAAAAAATCCTCCAATTCAGGTGATATGTTTATGTATATATGTATATATTTATGCACATATATAACTATGTATAACTGTATAACTATGTATATATATTGAATAAATACAAGTTAGAGAGAACAATAACAACAAAAGGGCTGGAAAAAAACTCTGGAAAGACTCAGAAAAAGATGCAAGACATGCATGGCAGAGTGCAGGGACTCAGGTGGGGTGAGGGGCATGGAAAGGGAAATGACTCTAAATTCGACTGATAAATGATGTATGATTTATGGGAAAAGTTTAATAACAATAAAAAATAAAAAAAGAAAATACATTTTTAAAAATAACTTGAATCAGGTTTTCTACTGTTTTTCTTTGCCTTTCCCACTAAGTTTCTCAGACATCGTTCTATCACCACGTTTTAGGGTACTCAATGCATCCATACTGCTTTTTGCAGATCCGTGCTAATGTCCTGACACAATAATATTTCCTGAGTAAGTATCCCTGTTTTCTCACAGTCTGGGTACTGTAAGCTTAGCTTCTCTTTAAGGTTTTTTTTTTTTATTAATTTTATTTATTTCCATATGTGTATGAATGTACTGTCTGCATGCAAGTCTGTGCACCCGTGTCGTGCAATGCCGTGGAGGTCAGAAGAGGGTCTCAGATTCCCCTGGAACTGGAGTACTCCTGGAATTGGAGTTTCAGACGGTTCTCGGCCGCCATGTGGGTGCTGGGGATCAAACCTGGGTCCTCTGCAAGAGCGGTCGGCACTCCCAACCACTAGGCCATCTCTCCAGTCCCTTAGCTATTCTTTAAAAATATACTTAGGTTATTCAGTAGTTAATGGCATCAGGAATTTACTCCCTTCCCTTCAGCTTGCTTGTGCTCTTTGTGAAAATAATTCAGATGAGACTCCAGGTGTAGTTGAACATATTGGGTATTTTTAGAAACCAAAGTGAAGCACACTTTAAAGGGGTAAAAGTTGGCTTTAGCCAAGGAGACCTCTGACATAAAGCACTCTCTCAACAGCTGAGAATGAACAGTGACCAGGGAGACCATTATGCTGTCCCACATTTTAGAGCAGGCTTCCTGATAAGTTTGAAGTCTATGAAACACACATGTTTCCTGAGGAATGTTTATGTACAAGTGACTGACAGGCTCATTTCAATGAACTCTTAGATGGAAGGACAATATTATGACTTTGTTCTTTACCATGCAGTCTCTAGGCAGATATACTTATCAGTTTTAGATTATAATTTACTAATGAGTTTCTAGGCATTTGAGAGTGTTTTGTCTTCACTCAGGATACATTTCATTATTACTCAGATCCTATTCTTTTGACCAGTAATCAGAATCCTGAGGTTTCATTTCCTGACTTTACGAGCTGTTGCTAATGAGTGAAGAGTTCGTTCCCCAATACCTTCGGGCTTGCCAATATCTATCTAACTAGCTTCCTGAGCATTACAACACTTTCATGGAAGCATCCCAAGACAAAACCCCAATTTCATAATTATAAATTTCACAGTCAAAGGAGCCCCGGAGCACATGTAAAAATACAAAATTAATTTCTTGAAGGTTCCTATCTGCTCTTAACATACTATTGACTAACCTTTGGTCCACTTTCATGAGTAGCATATTTGAATTCTAACATTTTAACTCATTAAATAATAGCTTTAAAACTAAGATCATGAGTTTACAAGTCAATTTTAAAGGCTTATTAAAATCAAAGAAAAGTTCTGTTATCCTCAAAGTAAAAAAAAATAAACAATTATCTAAAAAGATCAAGTCTTTTATAATTTGTCAAATTTTATCTACTGGTTAAATTCAGTGTAGACTTGAATTCACGTGAATGTGATTGGAGAGTCAATTACCTGAAAGATCAATATATTTTCCCAAAATACTCTATTTTCCTTATTACCTTTTCTTAACATTAAAGGAAAAGGTAATATTTGACAGATGAAGTTCAAGGGCCAGACACATGTAAGGATGACTGGATGATAGAAGTTAGCATGGCCCTCTTTAATGTCTAAGTAGCTCTTTAACACTCAGAGATTTAAGTGCCAAATTTAGAAAAGGAAAGAAAAGAACTTTAAAAAGTGTTAGCTTCATCTTGTGTCATGAAAGAGGAGATGTTTAATTAAGAGACTGGTAGTTCTTGGGTGGTTTTCAGTTTAGTTTTATACTTTTGAGATGAAAGGATACATGCAAAATTATGTACAAAGTATCTTTTAGAAACTCTGTAAAGGTCAAGGAGAAAATAGCTCCATTTCAAAAGCTGAACTTTTCAAGGTTTTTCTCTGATTTTTCTAAAACACGATAGCCTCCTCCTCCTCTTAATAGTTCTTCAAGGCCCTTTTGGTAGCCAAAATCTTTGTTCTTTTTTTTTAAGCAGCTTTGTAACAGAAGAACTAAAAATTAATTATGGCTATGGAACTTTTACACAGAAGAGTTTAAAAAGCACAGACGTAAAGAAGGGAAAAGATGAGGGCCCATTTATCTTATATTGACAGGACTAGCTTCAAACGATGACCTTGAATCATAATCATCCTAATGAGCTCAAAATATTTCACTTTAACAAGTGAAACTATAATCAAATCAGTTTCTGAAAGCTCTACTAATGAGCATTTCCTTTGATGAAAACATGGTTAACTGTCTTAGTCTGCAGGAGGTGCGTTACAGTAAGGGGCCAGCTCCTGACAACTCATTAGCTGACCTGGGGAGAGAGTAATTTGAATGCTTTTGATAAAAATTTCAAGGCTTTTTTTAACTTAAATTACAATTTATGCACTTTTATAAATAGTATAATTTTTCTAAGTTGGGGGAAACTAGTGAGAAGACTTCAAAGCTGTGAAACTTTGTTTACTACATGTGGTCTGCTAAATTGCCAGAACCAGTGAAACGAAAATATGTTCAATTAATAACTGATAACTTAGGGCCAACCCCCTACATTGTCTTTTGAGAAGCTGTGTTGTTCAGATGGGCATGGCATGGAATGAACTTTTGTGGAACCTACCTCTGATGAGACTTGGGAATGAAAGTCCGAAGTCATCATTTACTGTAGTTCTGAAAATAAAAGCCTTTGGAAAGTACTTTCCTCCTCAAAACAAACTGCTCCATGCTCCTGATACAGCTAAACATGTAGGAAGTAGCTACAAGATTTCACTCACTCTAAATTTCATTATTATTCACAATTATTCATCATTTTACCATTGTTCTGTTCCAGTCAGCATGAGAAACCTCTCTCTCTCTCTCTCTCTCTCTCTCTCTCTCTCTCTCTCTCTCTCTTTCTCTCTCTCTGACTTTCTGCCAGAGAAGAATATAAAATGGAAAAGTAGTTATTCTGTGTTAAGTGTCATAGGTGGATAGGTCTTAGTTGCTTCACGGGCCCCATTCCTTGTTTCCTCCCTCCCCCTTTTGAAGGATATTCTTCTTTCTTCCTTCCTCTCCTCCATGTAGTCTGAAAGTCAAACCATGGAGATGGTTTTGTCATTGGCACATAAGACAGTTTTCAAGTTGTGAAATGTTTAATCTCAATTTCTTTCTTCCTCTTTCTCTGAATCCTTAAGGCTGAGGTTAAATATATATCACCAAAATTTTGGAAAACTATCTATTATACAGAGATTGGACATCAAAAAAGAGAGGATTTGTTTTTCCTTTTCTGAAGAGCTTGGATCACATCAAAGGCCTTGCACAAAATAGGCAAGCATTCTAACTCCAAGCTAATATTGTCAGTCCAAGTGCTATATTTTATTACTCAAAATATTGTTTCTTTTCTCAATAATATTAATAAACTTTGCAACCATTACAGCAAAGTACTCAGTTTGATTTCAGTATATGACTGTGAGTATACATTTGTGCTTCTATAATAAATATACTTCACTCATTAATTACTTCTGTTCTATACAGTCATGACACATCTCAAATCAAAGAACACTATGTACTGACTATATAGCTCTTAGAGTAAAAAGAGTTAAAATCTAATAATCTGGTTGTCATATTTGTGTCAAATAGTTAATACATAACCTTGTTTTATATGTATTTATTTTCAAGAGGGTTAACCTTTGACACATCTTATTGATATATTAGCATTTAATTAATGGCTATGTCAAAGAAAAACTACATTCTGATATCTGTTTGAATGGTAAGACTTTAAAATACTATAATAGGGTAGAAAGGGTGTGCTGAATTCTATATACAACAAGGTCAAATTGAAATTTAATGCCAAGGAGGAGGAGGATGGGATTATAGGTGGAAAATTACTCTGAAAAGACTAAGATAGGGGAATTCTTGCTGTACTGTTCTCATAAGACTCCTGAAAAAGGTAGTTCAAGGTAGACTGTCAAAAGTAGATGAGAGCTGGAGAGGTGGATCACAGGTAAGAACACTGATTGCTCTTGCAGAGGACCTGGGTTCAATTCCTAGCACCCATGTGGTGACTAACAACCATTCATTTACAGTTATAGGGAATCCAATGCCTTTTGCAACGACCGGTGGGGCCATTGCATAACATGGGTGCACCAACCTATACCCAGGCAAGAGGTGCACACATATAACATAAAAATAATCAGTTAAATATTATTTAAAAAATAAGAAATGAGAGGTTTGAGAGATGGCTCCATGGTTAAGAGCAATCCCAGCACCCATGTTGTGTAGTTCACAACTGGAGAATCTTACACCTCTGGCCTATGTGGCTACTTCTGCTCATGGGCACATGCCTATCCAGAGAAACACATGTAAGTAAAAATAATTAAAAAAATCTTTAACAAGTGGGAAATGAGGAACTTAATTAGGCAGCATGACAGGAGGATCCTTCCCATCTGACTGAACAGAATTCTTCACTGACTGCCCTAATGAACCTTCACTATCAACTTGATACAACCTGTGAAAGAGGAATTGCTAGACCAAACTGCTCTGTGGCATGTCTGCAAGGAATTTTCTTGATTATTAATTACTGTAAAAGAGTCTGCCTACTATGAGTGGCACCACTCCCTTGACAGGTATTCTTTTTTAATTTTAAGTTGAACTTTAGGGTACACATAACATCAAAGTAATATAAATTAAACTTTTGATACCAAAAAAGCATCAAAATACAGTGTCACTTTAACATAGAAATTCCCTTTTTTCCCTCCAACTTGTATTAAATATATATACATATATAAATATATACATAAATACATACATACATACATACACATATCACCTGAGTTGGAGGATTTTCTTTCTTTCTTTCTTTCTTTCTTTCTTTCTTTTTGTTTTTTGATAAAAGATGTCATGTTTTCCCCAAGGAAGTGCTTGAAGGTTCCTACTTAGCAAACCCAAACAACCATCAATCTTGCCCCCATGCTCCACACTAGGCTCCCCCCCATGGACACCCAAATGAGGTCCAGCAAGCATGTCTCCTGTCTTGGTCTTCCTGCACTGGTCTCCATGACACAGCCTGGGTAGTCCAACAATGGCAGTCTACACTCTGAAGAGGCTGAAATCCCAGTAGTTGCTCAGTCCACAAGCTGGATATCTCAGTGGTCCCCATCTGGCATTGAAGGTTTGGAGGATTCTCAAGTTTTATATCTGAAGTACAATTTCTCAGACATTACTGATTATTTATTTCTGGTTATACTTTCCTTTTGGATGCTTAAGGCCACACAGTTAACCCATATTAACTAAGGGTTTTGTTTTCTCAAAGTCAGTTGAGGATCTGGTCCTCAACTTTTGGATTTTTTTTGGCGGGGGAGCCCCTGGCTCCTTTTAGCTTTTCAATCACCAGTTCCATCCACTCCAGGACACGGTTAGATCTTGCTAGACCAGGCTTCTCCTTTTGAAACGAGCAGACTTTCCTCTTTATAGGCTGGACACTGGCTGAAGTCCCATTAGTGGATTTCCAAGACCTCCCTGCACAGGAAGACTGGTGACAGGTATTCTTGAGCTGTATAAGGAAGCCATCTAAGCATGGGTCTGGGAGCTTGCCAGGAAGCAGCATTTCTTCATGGTTTCTGCTTCCAGCTCTTCTTTGAGTTCCTACCCTGACTTCCCTATTTAATGGGCTGTCATCTGTAAGCCGATGAAAACTTTTCTCTCTACGTTGTTTTTAATCAGAGTGTTTTGTCATAGTAACAGAATGAATGGTCTGAGTAGGTCAAATTGAAGGAAGACAAGGCTAAGTTGTTCCCTAGTCTTAAAGAGAGATCCTAAAATCCTTAATGAAATTAGATTAAGGAAGAGTTTCAGTCACCATAAATGTAACTCATTCCTAGACTACAATTACCAAATTAATTAATTTCTTTCTATAAGAAACATCACTCCATTCTTGAAATTAGGTTTTCAGTCCAATACTTGGGTCTAATATAACCAACAGAAGCATAAAAATGTGCAAAAGGTTTCCCTGAATAGACCAACCATGAAAAAAGAGGTTTATTTCCAGTATGAGAGCTGGGATAAGAAAACACTTCAGCTGTAAAGTTTTATCTGCATGACCTAAGTAGTGAAACAAATGTACACAAAGAACCATGAAGGAACACGACTGCAGACTTGGGGTTTACAAATTTTAAATAATAAGAAAAACTTTAAGTGACGAAAATTAATTAACTGTATGTCTATGTATATACCATAAATATTTCAGGAATCTTTTTAAAATTATTTTAATTAGAATAATATTTAATGATAAAAACATTGTTTTATTAATTGAGAGGGAAGGAAATACCACTTCAGAAAAAAATAGAAAATTTATAAATTGACTTGGTTGCAGTATTAGCTTATGACATAATAATTTAAGGATATCTTAGACTTTTTAATATTTGACAAATGTCCAAGTTTCCAAATCATAAAAACATGTGTTGATTTCACCCAATAAATCCCTACAATTATGTTCAATTTTACTAGCTCAACAAATCAAAAATTCACAATTGCTCTAAAGGAAAGACTTGTACCAAGATTCCATCTTCCTGGATGCGATATCACTGTGATAATTTGGGATTCTTGGATAAGTAGTTCCCCAGAACCAGGAAGAGCATTCTTACCCATCTGCATCAGTGATACCTCTCTGAGAGGGACTATGCCATTCTTTTTTCAGTCTCTGAAGTCAGTCTTTTGATGGTGTCTTCTTATCTTAGTGAGGGCTTTCTTTCCCTGGAGCCAAGAGAGCCAAGTCTGGTAGAAGCATCTCCTCCCAGTAGACCTAGGCCAGACTCTGGAGTGAATTAAATGGCTTCTCAGGCACCACTGATGCTTCCATCTCCTGGAAGCAACATCTCCCTATGAGGCTCTGTACTATAAAAATATATCCATCTGGCCCAGTAACGCTTTTACCCATGTTGGGGCTGGAGAGAACGCTCAGCTGCTAAAGCACTGCTGCTCTTGCAGAGGATCTGGATTTGATTCTCAGCACCCACATGTTGGCTAACAACCATCTGTAACTCCAGTTCCAGGGGAATCTGACACCCTCAGCTGATCCCTGAGGGCATTGCATGGCAAAAGTGCATTTACATACATGCAGGAAATACACTCATACAC
>VZQC01001670.1:0-55000 GCA_009823505.1 Rhizomys pruinosus
TCGTCAGCACTCTTAACCTCTAAGCTTGGCACTGATCCAATCTCTCCAGCCCTCGATGGCAGATTTCTTAATTCTCAGGGAAACTACTCTTGCACCTGGGTCTTCTGCTTATTTTTTTTTTCCATAGACCAAATGCCTTTAAAAATACTCTCTTATTTTCGAATTACTGTTCAATACATCAGAGATAAGGAGGGAAATATACACGATGTGGTCTTTCTCCATCTTAGAGCTGTCAATCTATTGTGGGATATAAGTGCTCACACTTAATGCTTTGATAGGTGTAATTCCATAAGTAACTCACCTGAGTTAGGGCTTCAAGGAAGCCTGCTTAAGATTCTTCTTGTCTATGAGCTGTGGTACAAGTAAGAACTAAGGACATGAATATCAGTGTGAAGAGACTTGGGTCTGAGTATTTGAGACATTAAAAGAGATGTCAGAGAGATTGGATCTGTAATGCAATTTGGAAGTTATATGTCAATGAGGCTGGCACTCACACCAGACATCCTGCTATATCTGACATCCAAACCAAATAGCTATTTAGAATAGAAATTACAGAAAGACTCAATGGGATTTGGGGAAATGGTATCACAAACAAATCTGTGTTTCCAGTGCCCTTCGACCTAAATAATCCATAGCTATTGAGACAATGTATCTGTAGAATCTAAATGAAGTCTAAAAGATGGTAGGCCTGGAAGAGAGATCATGACCTTCCAGGATTCAGGATGGTAGTCCTTGAGGGTCTTTTTTTGTTTGTTTGTTTGTTTCTTTTTCCTTATTTCTGGACTCTGAAATGAGCCAGGAGATCTGTAATAAAAAAAAACTTGTCATGATAAATTTGTCTCTGTAAGTCAGGCATGGTGGTGCATGCCTTTAATCCCAGCACTTGGGAGGCAGAGGCAGGCATATCTCTTTGAGTTCAAGGCCAGTCTAGTCTACATAGCAAGCTCCAGGCCAGCTGGGACTAAAGGGAGACACTGTCTCAGAAAGAAAATAAAACTGTATTTGTGGTATACAGCCATAACCCAAGTACTCAGGGTATAAGGCAGGAGAATCAACTTTAAGAACTTCCTGAGATACATAGTGAGATCCTGTCTCAATTTCTGAGAGAGAGAGAGAGAGAGAGAGAGAGAGAGAGAGAGAGAGAGAGAGAGAACCAGGAGGGGAAGAAGGGGGACAGAAGGAGAGAGAATTGGGGAAGAAAGTTAGAAATGAGTAAAAGAGAAACAGACTAAATATACAGAAGAAAATATTTGTATAAACGGATTTATGAATACTTGAGGACTTGACTTACTTAATGTTGCCTTTAGGAAACTACAAACAATTCAAAATGAAACCACTCCTTCCGGCCAACAGGTTTGTAAATGAAAAGCATTGTTTGAAGATGGTGTCGGATTCCCCTGGAACTGGAGTTCTCCTGGAATTGGAGTTTCAGAAGGTTCTCGGCCACCATGTGGGTGCTGGGGATCGAACTAGACAGTACATTCCTACACATACAGAAATAAATTTTTAAAAAAAATTAAAAAAAAAGAAAAACATTGTTTGAATGAAAACCTAGGTTTCCCTGTGTCTAATAACAACCATCTGTACAGCATTTGGTATGATTTTTCTCCTCCTCCTCCTCCTCCTCTTCTTCTTATTCCTCCTCCTCCCCCTCCTCTTCCTCCTCCTCCTCTTCCTTCTCCTTCTCCTCCTCCTCAAAACTAATTCTAAATTTTAATGTTACCCCGAGTGGTAGAGGAGCTAAAACCTCATGAGTATCTTTTAGGTGAGATCTGAATACAGAATTGCAGCAGGCAGATGAAAAGTTTAGCAGATTCAGCATGAATTTTGATAGCTATAGGGCAACAGTTTCTGGATTTGATGTCTCCAATAGGGGAATGACAACTCACAGTTCTGGAGTAGCCGATCATGGGGTAAGATGCTAACCAAACCTTTTCTTATGAAATAAGCACAAATTTGTGGAGATTCTGTTTGGCAGAAGAACTTAGGAAATCAGCTGGCAGCCCCCAGCTCTCAGGCCAGAGTCCGGCTGATTTCCTGCTTGCTTTTGAAATCTGCCTGGTGCCACTGTCTTTGATGCTTTGGGCAAAATATTGTCACATTCCTATAGTGATCTGGAGTATATGTATGCTCCAACCCCCGTCACACCTCACAAGGTCCAGTATAAGTATCCCGGATTGCAGTAATAAAGTTGAGTTATTCCTCTGTGGAATTCCTCCCAGCCTCATTCTTGAGTCCATACTTTCCTTGTCCTGTCCTTGTTATTTCTTCCTCTTTTTCTTTCTTTCCCTGGGCTTTTAATACCTCTTCCACACACTCCCTTCCAGGGCTATGATTCTGGTCACTAGCCAGCTGGCTGGGGCGATCTGGGAGCTTGCAGTCCTGGGAACTGTGAGCTCTGGTCAAAGGGTGGAAGAATATTGAAAGGCTACACAAATTATCTCAGCACTGAGGAGTATCTTCAAGGAGGAATTTCATGTAGTGCCAGTAATAAGAAACAAAAAAGCCGGGGTCTGAACAGATGGCCTAGTGGTTAGGAGTGCTGACTGCTCTTGCAGAGAACCCGGGTTCGATCCCCAGCACCCACATGGCGGCTGAGAACGGTCTTTAACTCCAGTTCCAGGGGAATCCGACACCCTCTTCTGACCTCTGCGGCATTGTACCACACGGGTGCACAAACCCACACGCAGACAGTACATTCCTACACATACAAAATAAATTAAATAAAGTAAATTTTTAAAAAAAGAGACACAAAAGCCAGTAGCATACAGTCCAAGAACAGTGTAACTACATAAAGAAACACTTGACACCTTCAACCAAATGAAAAGCAAGGGTACTTG
This sequence comes from Rhizomys pruinosus, assembly GCA_009823505.1. Classification (NCBI taxonomy): domain Eukaryota; kingdom Metazoa; phylum Chordata; class Mammalia; order Rodentia; family Spalacidae; genus Rhizomys; species Rhizomys pruinosus. Next base: position 2,841 of record VZQC01001670.1, read on the forward strand.
CTCAAGTGCAATATAAAAATTCTCATCTTAAAAAAATAAAATAAATAAGTAAATCAAATGCTTTCTGAAAATAAAATATGGTAAATATCGTGAAGTACAAATACTCTAGAGACTTGTTGAAAGATAGGTGGTGATGGAAGAAGGACAGGTGATGACTGTGGAAGGAGAAGTAGTAGTGATGGAGCATTTCTTGATGATTGTTGACAGACAGACTTGGGAGACCAAGAAACAAAGATGGAGCTTTAAAGAAAAAAAGAGTATTTCTGGATGAATTAAAAGAATAAAAGTATAAAAGGACAATACTCAAAAGTAGCTAAGGAGAAAAAAGCCATCAAATAAGACAGAAACAGAGAAATTTAAAAAATACCATAAAAGGGAAAATTAAGTAATGATAAAATATTTCAATTAAATATAACAAAATTAGAGCCGGCTGTGGTGGCACACACCTTTAGTCTTAGCACTTGGGAGGCAGAGGCAGGCAGATCTTTGTGAGTTCAAGGCCAGCCTGTTCTACAAAGTGAGTTCCAGGACAGCTGGGGTTACAGGGAGACCCTGTCTTGAAAAGATGAAAAAGTAATTAAATAAATAAATAAATAAATAAATAAATAAAAATGAAATAAATAATATCACTAAATTTTGAGTATATTAATTGGAAATAGAATATGAAAAATTAGAACAAAATAATAGTGTAAATATTTTCAGAACTATTCCCATATCTGATAGAATTACTACATAAAAATAAACAGTCATAAAAAGTAATAAATGAAAGCAACAGAGTCTATTTAGTAAGCCTATACAATAAAGAATATGTACCACTGAAAGGCCTTACAGGTTAATAGCTTTTCATTTTTAGTGACCAAGTATCTAGGGAAGTTACTTCTGAAACAATTGTAAAATACACAGGCTCTGTTTCCCAAAATATTCAAAGAATCTAGCACTAAAAAAAAATGTGTTAACTTATTTAACAATCACATACACCCTAAAAATTTAGAAGCACATTATTAAGGACTCTCATGTTTGAAAAAAAATATTTGACTATAAAGAAAAAATGTTATTTTTTATTTTTTTATTTATTATTTTTTATGTGTATGAGTATACTCTCTCCACATAGGTTGATGCACCCATGTCATGCTGCAGAGGTCAGAAGAGGGTGCCAGATTCCCCTGGAACTGGAGTTAAAGATGGTTTTTAGGCCATGTGGGTGCTGGGATCGAATCTGGCTCCTCTGCAAGAGCAGTTGGCGCTCTTAACCACTGAACCATCTCTCCAGCCCCAGTTATTTTTATTTATACACAATGTAGAAAAACCTAGAGATAATTATGCTCAGTAACATAAGCCAGAAAAGGAAGGAGTTTAGATCATGGTCTCACTTACATGAAAAAAGCAAATGTTGGTTACAGAGGGAAGGAAACAGGTGACAGGACACATTGAAACAGACACCTGGGTAAGAGGATCTAGAGCTCTAACAATGAAAAGGACTACTGTGAACCATAAATTGTACTTTATAGATTGTTGACGCTAAATAGATTATAGCTGCTCTTTTTTCCAAAACAACAACAACAATATAGATTACTATGTGAGAAGATAGATATGCTAATTCACTGCAGAAAATATTTTACCATCTATATAACTTCCATGATAGGTTGTATACTTTAAATATACATAATTTAAAAACATCAGAATGAAAACTGGATAATATATACTAGTAAGAAAACTGGGTAAAGGAAAAAAATCAGGAAGGAAGTTCTAGGTCAAGTCCAGCTTTTTGCATCAAATACTGTGTACAAGATATGCCTTGTCTTCAGCAATAGGGTCTTACATACACTTATGGGATGTAATCAAGGTCTGTGGTAATTGTATGTGTTATTTGGAGAGTCACTTGTGCTTCCCAGAGTAACAAATTTACATAGAACCCCTCTGTGGATCCTACATGTAACAACTAGTTATAATGAGTCCTAATGAAACTTACCTTCTAGGTGCCACAAAGGTTCTGATATGAGAGACTTCCTTGCCTTCCCACCCATAGAACAAGGAGAAATATGACAATGATAAGGTCGCTCCCCAACTGTAAATTGGAGACAACTATTGTAGAGGTAATCTCTTATAAAACCAGTAAAACTGCTTTCTTTAATTGACTACTAAACATAGGAAACTGTGGAAGGGGATTACTCTCTGTTCAGAACCAAAATATAATACTAAAGTCCCTAGGCTATGCACTTAGGCAAAAATATATTAATACAACGGAGCTTCTGACATCAGCAATGGATGTTCTACCAGGTGGATGTTGGGCCAAGGGGATCTAAGGCCCCACAAAAAGGTAAGGGCTCCTTGCCCTAAGTTGGGATACCTACAGAGGAGAGGCAATAAACCCTGCTGCCGGGACCTGAATGTTAACTGGGAGGGAGATATTTGAGACCAATCACAAGCAAAGTGTACGAATGGCCTCATTGGAATGCCAAGAGAGTGTTACCAAGGCCACTAACCAATAAGACAAATATGGGTCTTCCCTGAGTCAGCAAGACTCACCGTCAGCACCAGCTAAGCCTCACCTGCCTGGAAATACTGTGCAGCAGAAGAGCACGCCATGTGCCTGTATATCCCAATCTAATTGGCTAATTGGCTCTCCCCTTGGAGAAATAACGCATGGCTGATGCCACAGCGTCAGCTTACATCCTCCTACAGGTAGGTAGATGTTATTAAAGCCCACAGTAAGACTCCTGTCAATATTTAACCAAGGGGGGAAATTTGGTAATGTCATGGATTTTAACATATCCAAACATGTGTGTCTATGCTAAAGTACCTACCATAACTATTAGTGCTGCCCTTAAATACCTATATATCATATGCTTGTTTCTTTCCATTAGTAGGATCGAAAGGCTTATTCCTGGACAAACTGTTCAGCCCCATGGAAAGGAAACAGCCAGAAATTGACCAGAGTCCGCCAAGTCAACAGCTCCAGAGACGGTGGACTGTTTTAACTCTCATCCCCTGTGCCCCTTTTCTAAGCCTAGGGAACAACCTGCGGAAGAGGGGGCGTCGTACGAATTGTAAGGGCTGTGATTGGGGTGAATGGGAAAACTACAGGCAATGAGGTCTGGACACTCATTTGATCAAACTTGATTGGACAAACAACCTGTCACCCCACTGGATGGTGGGGATGTTTGTAGGTGTTTGGCAACAACAGCCTGCAGATAGGTTTTTGCATGAAGGGATGCTTGTACTCATTAGGATTATCACTTAAATAAAGCTAAAATGAAAAAAAAACAAAAACTGAGAGAAGTGCAGGACAGTTTTTATGGCAGAATGCATGACCTGGGATGGGGTGGGGGTGGGGGTGGGAGGGAAAGGGGAAAAATGCCTGACGCTCTGAATTGGAAATACCATGTATGAAATGCACAAAGCATTTTTTTTTTTTTAATTTAATAAAAAAAATAACAAAAAAAGAAGAGATGGGATTCTTCTCATTGGCATGGTAGCTTCAGCGTATAGGCACAGTGCACCAGGTTCAGATCTGTGTGTGTATGTGTTGTCCAGCAGGGTTTTGAGTTACTATATTTCCCTCTGGTTTTTTCATACCAACCTAAGCCTTTAAATGTCTCAATCCCCACGAGAAAAACTCCACTATGTACCCTCCCCATTTAAAGCACCTCCATTTTTCCTCTCCCTCTCCCCCTTTGAAATATGTTCCTCTTTGTTTACATGACCCTCTGAGCTTCCTTCTTTGACTTTGCCCTCATGGCTCCTTGTATGTTTTATTTTCTTCCCTTCTCCCTGTCCAGTCCAATACTCCCATTTTCCCCATTCCCTCTCAATAACATCTGTTTCCTTCTCTTCTCTCTCTTGTCTCTCTCACTCTCTCTCTCCTCTCTCTTCTCCTTGATACATATGATAATAATATATTATATATAATACTGATATATATATTATATATATTATATATATATATAATATATAATATATATATATATTACTATAAATAGATAGATAGATGTCTCTCTCTCTCTCACTCTTTTCTTTCTAGATTACTCATGGTTCCTTCCCATTTTCCTGACTCCTTCATTTATATCAGGATACATTACTTCAAATAGAAGTGATTGGTTGTAAGATCCACCAAAGGAGGGAGAACCAGTATGTTGCGTTGTTTTCAGAGATGTGTTACTTCGCTTAATATAGCACTTTCTAATTCCATCCATTAAACTGCAAATTTCATTAATTTGACTTTCTTTACCAATGAGTAGCACTCCACATAAATGTACAACTTTTTCATTATCCATTTCTCCGTTGAGGGACATTTATGTTGTTTCCCCTTTTTTTTTTTTGTTTAGTTGCTTGTTAAAAAGCACGTAACAAAAGGATTGTATAACTATGTCTACAGAAAGATAAGTCTTTTGGGTATATTGATAGGGAGAGTCTATTGGGTTTAACCTGATCATATGGTAGATTCAATTTTGAGGTTTTAAGAGTTATCCACACTTCTTTCTATAGTGTTTGGAAGAGTTTGCAATCTTACTAGCAGTGACTGAGCATTCCCCTTCCTCCACATTCCTGACCACCATTTGGTGTCTTTTGTTTTCTTGATCTTAGCCAGTCTAACTATAGTAAAACACTAAGGTAGAAAATCATCCTGTAGTCCAACACCAGCTACAGGATAATAATCACAACAATGACTGGCACAAGCTATACTTGCACAGTAGAGACATTTCTATCTTTGGGGTAATCAACAGCTAATCTATTAGGACTTAAACTCCTCCCAATGGGAAGGAACTTATGAGTAGCACTGCAAAGATGGCCAAACATGCAGGAGAAGTCATAGATCCTTAATAAAACCTTATCTCAGTCATATGTCTAGAAAGATTTCTTACTGTAGGCTAAATATGGAATCTTTATATTTAACAGACAAATATATCATAAACCACTAATCAAAAACTGTTTTTTGTTTTTCCTTTAAATTTTTATATTACTCTGACTCCAAAATACTGGCGTATATACAGTCCGCACATATACCAAAATGACAGACTATCTAAGGATTTGGTGCTAGGAATCCACATGAGGGTAAACAATATGTTTTGTTTTTTCTGCAACTGTGTGGACTTCACTTAGCAAATGTCTTCTAGTTCCATCTGTTTACACTGCAAATTCCATTGGAATGTCTTCTTTCTTTTTTTTTTTTTGACCCATGTGATAAGTCCACTCTCATGATAAGGTCTTTTGGAGTTTCTTTTTTTTTTTTTTTTAATTAGTCTTATTTTTGCTGCTTTGTGCATTTCATATCATTTTTTCCAATTAGGTTCAGGCTTATTTCCCTTTCCTCAACCCCCCACCCCCCCCATCCAGATCATGCATTCTGCCCATAACTTTCCTGCATCTTTCTCTCGTTTTTTTTTTTCAATTTTTTTTTTTTTTTTTTTTTTTTTTTTTTAGTACTAGCATCCTTCATGTCAAACCTATCTGCAGGCTGTTGTGCCCAAACACCTACAGCCAGTGGGGGTGACAGGTTGTTCAATCAAGTTGATCAAATGAGTGATCCTAGACTACATTGCTGTAGTTTCAACCATTCACCCCAATCGCAGCCCTTACATTCTACCTACGCCCCCTCTTCCGCAAGTCTTCTTTCTTTAACCCTGCAACAGAACTCATTGTGTAAATGTACCAATTTTCATTATCCACTACACGATGCGGAACTTTGGTTTCGTTCCAGCTCTATGCTATTGTAAAAGAGCTTGCAATAACATGGTGTGCATGTACACTCTGCAAAAAGGTGGAACCTTATACACAGGATTGGTTATATAACTGGGACAAGTGGAAAGTTCATTTTTCGAGATTTTTTTAAAAGAGTTCTTCACATGCTTTCCATAGTGGTTTGTATGAGTTTCCATTAACAACAGTAGAGATGAGTGTTCTTAATTTCCCCACAACCTTTCCCTCATTTGGTATCATTTGTTTTTTTTATCATACCATTTCTGGTAAAATGAATTTTTTTTTTTTTTTTTTTTTAAAGTTTGAGACAGGTCTCCCTTTTAAGTCTTTAGCTTGGCCTGGAGTTAGCACTTGTATACAGGGTGGCGTTGAATCACCTCCGTGATTCTGCCTGCCTTCCTGCTTCCCAAGTGCTGAGGATTAAAGTCGTGCGCCACATTGCCCAGCAAAATAAAATCTTAAAAAAGTATTTTTCTTGGGTCTTTTTTGATGAGACGGGTCTCTCCTGTGCAACAGTCTGTCCTGGAACTCAACACTCTGTAGCTAGGCTGGCCCTTGAAACTCACCAGACATCCACCTGGGGGTGGGGCCTACTCCTCCCAAGTGCTGGAATAAGGTGTTACCCACCAGGCTTTGGCTAATTGTTCTTTTTTTGTGTTGTCTTTTCCCTAGTTTTTGGTAATTAGAGTGATTTCTAGCATCATGGAAAGGAGGAATTTTACACTTCCTTCGTTCTCTAATCCTTTTTGAAATAGTTTGCAGTAATAATGGTTATATTTCCTCTATTATAGAATTCTACCATGAAGTCTATGCTGGGACTTGAGATTTTTGTTGTTGTGTTGTGTTGGGAGGTTTTGGTTACTGTTTCAATTTCCTCTTTGTCTTATGGATCTGTTTGGGACTGTTGGTCTCTTTTTTCGGTTAAGCTTTGTGATTCCAATGATTTCAGACATTCATCACATTTTCTCTTAGGTTTTTCAAATCTTAATAGAGGAAAAGGTTTTTAAAAGACAATTCTCATATGATTGTATAGATCTTTCAATGTCTATGTTGGTGCTTTACTTTTCATCTCCTATTTTGTTTATTTGGAGTTGCTCTTTCTTTTGGTTAATTGGAAGTTACAGATCTATTTAAATCTCCTTTCACAGAACACTAGCTCTTGGATTCATTTGATTCTTTGTTGTGTTGTTTCTTCTTTGTTTCTATTTCATTGATCACTGCTCTAATTTTTTGTTATGTCCTCTTGTGTATCTAGTTTAGGATTTCATTTATTTATATAATATTTCTCTAAATGTGTTTTTAACTTGCAGTGTTAGTTCATTTATTTGTACTCCTATTTTTTTTTTAATGTAGTCACTTAGGGCTATAAATTTCCCTCAAGACTGCTTTCACAATGTCCCATATATTTTTTGTGTGTTGTATTGTCTTTTTTGTTTAATTACAGGAATACTTTTATTTCTTTCTTTATGTCTCCCTTGAACAAATCATTATTTAGGAGTGTGTTGTTTAATGTACAGGTATTTCATAGATAGTATGGCTTTTACTTGTACTGTTGCTAAGCTTTATTGCAATATGGTCTGAACGGATGTATGGAATTATTTCATTATTTTTTATTTGCTAAGGATTGTTCTGTGTCCCTCACTGTTAATGGGATGGGATTAATTTGTGTCTTAAAGTCCCTGTATAAACTGGTGTTATGAATGTTCAGTGCACAGAGTTTTGGTGTGTATTCTTTCATGAGCTGTGAAATCTTAATGATTAATAGTTCCTTTGGTAAGAATGTAGTGACCTTCAATCTCTTCTGATTAGTTTTTTGTTTTTGTTGCCTTTTTTTTTTTACTTTATTTATTTTTTTGTTATGAATTTTTTGAAATTTTTTTTTTTCAGGTTTGTGACCCGTGTCGTGCAATGACTGCGGATGGTCAGAAGAGGGGCGTTGATTCCCCTGAACCTGGAGTTAAGATATTTTTAGCCTGCCATGTGGGTGATGGCGATGAACCTGGGTCCTTGCAGGAGCAGTCGGTGCTACTTAACCGCAAGGCCATCTCTCCAGACCTCTTCTCTGTTAGTTTTAATTTGAAAGTCTATTTCCTTGATAATTAAGAAGCCAACTTTTTTTAAATTTATTTATTTATATTTTTTTTATCAAATCTAGACCAATATCCCCCCCATTCCCCACCCCAACCAGAGCTCGTGCATTCTGTGAAAACATGCTAATTCATTCCTCTTTCTCGTCTTTCTCAATATCTCCTGAGGAAGTTGAAAACGTGTTTTAGCAAGAAGTTTCACTGTTTCAGGTCAGTTCTTTGATGCAAGTCCCTTTCTCGTTGTGTTGTTGTTTTGTGGTTGTGTGTTTCCAGTATGCAATACTCCCAACTGCTTTGGCAAAGCATTCAAGGGCGAATTGCACGGAAATACTTACAACTAGGTAATTTGGCCACTTAGCAAACACAGATTGAGGGATACAGTTCGTCATTTGTTTTGTTCTGGGACTGTGTACGTATTCCACTCACCAGAATGAGTCCTCTAGCTCCAGCCATTATTCCTGCAAAGCTCATGCCTGATCACTGCTTTCTTTACTGCTGGCATAGAACTCCATTGTTACGAGTACCACATTTTTTCTCATCCACTCATCAAGTGAGGGCCATTTTGGGTGGTTCAGCTCTTTGCTCATTGTTGAAGAGAGCTGAAATAAAATGACCAATGCATGTATTCTGGGAGGGGTGGGTCTTCAGGTACATGCCCCAGGAGTGGTTGGCTGGGTCATGTGGACAAGTTCTTTCCAGTCTTCCAAGGGTCCTCCCACACTGCTTTCCATAGTGCTGCATGATTTTACATTCCCACCAGCCAGGGATGAGTGTTCCCCTTTCCCCACAACCTCTCCGCACTTGGTATCATTTGTTTTCTTGTTTATTGCCTAGCTCAGTTTTATTGTAACATAAGATGATATCTTAAAGTGTCTTTTTTTGCATTTCCTTAATGATTGAGTGATGTTGAACACTTCTGAAGGTGTTTCTCAGCCATCTTAATTCCTCCACTTGTGAAGACTCTATTCAGCTCTTTGCTCCATCTATTGAGTGGGGTCATTTGTTTTCTTTCTTTTGTTTTTTGAGTAGTTTATATTCTGGAAATCAATGCTTTGTCAGATTTCTGAGGTGAAGGTTTCCTCCCACTCTGTGGATTTTCTTCTCACTTTCTTGATTGTTTCTTTTGATTTACAGAAGCTTTTGAGTTTAATGAAGGTCCCATTTGTCAATCGTTGACCTTAATTCTTTGTGCAGCTGCTGTATGATTTAGGAAGTCTTTTCTATGTCTATGTCTTGTAATCTGCTGCCAACTTTTTCTTCTACCCTTCAGAGTTTGGGGTTTCATGTTGAGGTCTTTATCCACCTGGAGTTGACTTGTACAGGGCGAGAGGGAGGGGTTTAATTTCATTCTTCTTACTGATATTTTTTTTTTCTGCTATTACTTTTTTTTCCAATGTGTCTTCTAGGCCCGCTTGTCAAATATGAGTGGCTGAAATTGTATGTGTTCAGATTTGGATCTTGGTTTTGTTCCATTGGTCAACAGTCTGTTTTTGTGCCAGTACCAGGCTGTTTTTTATGACTGTAGCCCTGTAGTATAGTTTGAAGTCTGGTATTAGAGATCCCTCCTGTGTAGCTCTTTTCCCTCAGGGGTTGTTTTGGCTATTTGGCATCTTTTTGTTTTTCCAAATGAATTTAAGGACTTTTTCTTCCAAGCCTGTGAAGAAATGTCTTGGGAATTTTGATTGGAATTACATTAAATCTATACAATAGTTTCAGTAGAATGGACACTTTTACACTGTTAATTTTCCAAATCCATGATCATGGGAGGTTTTCCATCTTTCTGATGTCTTTTCAATTTCTTTCTCTAAAGGTTTAAAATTTTTTTATTGTAGAGATCTTTGCTGTCTTTGGTTAGGTTTGTTCTATGTATTTTATTGTTTTTGAGGCTATTGTGAGTGGAAAGGTTCTCAATTCCTTTCTCCAGTTGCTTGTTCTTGGTGTAAAGAAGGCCATTGCATTTTTTTTATTTAGGTTAATTTTGTATCCTGCCAATTTACTGAAGCTGTTAATCATTTCTAGGAGTTTTTCTGGTGGAGTTTTTAGCATCCCTTAAGTAAACAATCATATCATCAGTAAATAGGGATAGCTTGACTTCCTCTTTTCCAATTAGTACTATTTTAATTTCCTTTCTTGTCTTATTGCTCTACAAGACCTTCAAGCACTATATTGAAGAGGAGTGGTGACAGGTGGGGTAGCCTTGCCGACGTTCCTACCTTTAAAGGGAATGTTTCTATCATTTCCCCATTGAGGTGATATTGGCTGTGGGTTTCCTGTATATGGCTTTGATTACATTGAGGAATGATCCCTCCAATCCAATTCCTTCTAGGACTTTAACATGAAGGGATGCTGGATTTTTTTTTTTTTTTTTTGCATCAATTGAGATGATGGTGTGGTTTTTGTCTTTCATTCCATTTATGTGTTGATGATGTTTATTGATTTCAATGTTGAACCATCCCTGCATCTTTTTATGAATCCACTCCTGGTCATGATAGATGATTCTTGATGTGGGTCTGTATGTGATTTGCCAGTATCTGTTTAGAATTTTGGCATCTGTATTCATTAGGGAGATGGGTTATAATTCTCCTTTTTAGTGGTATCTTTGCCTGGTTTTGGTAATAGAGTGATGCTGGCTTCATAGAAGGAATTTGGGAGAATTCCTCTGATTGTATCCTTCTAAACAGTTTCAGTAATAATGGTTTGCAGGTCTTTTTGAAATGTTTCATAGAATTCCTGTGAAACGTCTGGGCCTGGGTTTTTGTAGTTGGGGGTTTCTTATTACATCTTCAATCTCTTCTGTTTTTTTGGGTCTATTTAAGCTGTCGATCCTTCTTCTTGGTTGGGCTTTGGACTGACATTACTCCAAGGTTTCAGATTTATCATACATTTCTATAACTAGGTTATAACTTGGTAGCAGTATAGGTTTTGAATCTATTTGCGTTTGATTTTCTCGCCTGATCTATTTCCTTCGTCTGTTATTGATCAAATTTACTCCACTTTATCAATACACAAATTGATATTGATTTGGTAGTTTGTTTCCTGTATTACTTTTGGTTAACTGGCTAGAAAGTCTGTCATCTTGTTTGTTCTTTCAAAGAACCAACTTTTGGATTCATTGATTTTTTTTTTATTGCCTTTCTTTTCTATTTCATCATGTGATTCTGCCTTGATTCTTTGTTATTCTCTTCTTGTCTGTTGCCCTTTCAGGGTTCATACATGTTGTTGCCTCTCAAGTTCTTTACCTGAGTTTTAGATCATTCATTGTGCTCCTTTGTTTTTTTTACACCAGGCTATAAACTTCCTCTTAGGACTGCTGTTAAAGTTATCCCATAGGTTTGTTGTGTTGTATTGTCATTGTCATTCAGTCCAGGAAATGCTTTTTATTCTTTCTTTTATCTCTTCCTTGACCCTCTTTCATTATTCAAGTCTGTGTGTTTAGTCTCCATGTGTCTTGTAGGCAGTAGGGCTTATCCTGCATGTTGAGCTTTATTGCACTTTGGTCTGATAGAATGAACGAAATCATTTCAATCATTTGTAGTTTGTGGAGGTTTCTTCTGTTCCCAGTATGTGGTCGATTTTGGAGAATGTTTCATGGGGTGCTGAGTAGAAAGTGTATTCTTTCTATTAGTGGTGGAATATCGGATTAGCGGTCTATGAGGTCCATTTGTGTATCATAATTCATTAGTTCAGATGTCTCTTGTTTAATTTTTTGTCCTGTTGACCTATCCAAAGGACTAATGGTGGTATGAAATCCCCTGCTATCAGTGTACTGGGGTTGTGGTGGTGACTTGTTGTGTCCTGGAGAATTGTCTTTATACAATTGGTGCACAGAGTTTGGGGCATATATATTCATAATTGTGAAATCTTCTGGTTAATTGTTCCTTTGATAAAAATGTAATGGCATTTTTTGTCTCTTACTGATTTCTTTTTACTTTGAAGTATTTTTGTCCGATATTAAAATCTCAGCACCTGCTTTCTTTTTGGTACCATTTGCTTGGAATATTTTTTCCCTCATCTTTTCACTTTAAGGTGGTGCCTGTGCTTGAAGGTAAGATGTATTTCTTGTAGACAGCATATTGTTGGATTCTGTTTCCTAATCCATCTCCCAGTCTATGTCTTTTGATTGGGGAATTTAGTCCATAATATTTAAGATTAATGAACTGAAGGTTTGTGTTGCTTCCTGTTTGCCTTATTTATCCATTGTGGTTTGGGTTTTGGTTTCTATACGTCTGCAGTTATGCTTTTATTGATTCTCTTTCCTGGTGCCTGGGGTTGTTGCTGCTTTCTTCTGTTCTGTGAATTGCTTCAAGTATTCTCTGAGGGTTGATTTTTCTGGACATGGTATTTTTTCAACTTTTTTGTCAATGGAAGGTTTTTCTCTCTCCTTCACTATAATTGACATTTTGCTGGGTATAGTAACGGGGTTGGCATCTATTTTCCCTTAACACTGAGATGCTTTGCTCCAGGTTCTTCTTGCTTTCACTTAGAGTCAGTTGTAATTCTGATAGGTTTCCTTTTATAGGTTATAGGTCACTTGTTGTTTTTCTCTTGTGGCTTTAAGGATTTTGTCTTTGTTTGGGGTGTCTAATAATTTAACTACGATGTGGTGTGGAGAGTTTCTTTTCTGATCTTGTCTGTTTGGAGTTCTATGTGCTTCTTGTATTTTTATTGGTTTGTCCATTTTTAGTTTGGGGAAGTTTTCATCTATTATTCTGTTGAAGATCTGAGCAATACCATTCTCTTGGGATTCTTCTCCTTCCTCTATTCCTATAATGTGGAGGTTTGATCTTTTCATAGTGTCCCACAGTTCCTGGTTTTTCCACTTTTGTATATTTTTAAAATTTTTTTAATCTTTACTTGAGGTTTTTAGTTGTTCTGCGTTATCTTCCTGGTCTGATATTCTTTGTTCTGCTTCCTCCATTCTGCTTCTGAGGCTTTTTCCATTCCTTTCCTCTTGATTGGATGAGTGTTTGATTTCATGTTTTATTTCCTCTTCTGATTTCTTTAGTATTTCTACTTCTTTTTGGAGCTTCTCAATCTCTTTCTGTAGCTCTTTGCTTCACTGGTTGGTTTCCTTATCTTTTCCAGCATGGGAAATTTTCAGTATTTCTACTTCCTTCTAGAGTTTGCCATTCTCTCTCTCTAGGTCCTTCTTGAGTTCTTCATTCTCTTTTCTCAGTTCTTTGATTTGCTCTTTATAATCTTGTAGTTCTTTAAATATGTTCCCAAATGTGTTTCTGATATCTGTGTCCTGGGGCATCCCCAGAGGGATCCCTCTGTAGGAGTCTTCCACAGGGTTGGTAGAGCTTGGTGTGGGATTATCCTGCCCCTTTCCAGTGTTGTCTCTTCTTTGTGTTCCTGGCATATGGGTTTCTCCTTGCCTGCCTTCCTGTGCTTCCTTCCACTGGTCTCAGGAGATCTCCAATAGCAACTCTTCCTTATTTTTTTTAGTACCATTTGCTTGGAATATTTTTCTCCATCCTTTCACTTTAAGATGTTGCCTGTCTTTGAAGGTGAGATTGGTTTCTTGTAGACAACAAAATACTAGATTCAAATTCTTAATCCATTCTCCCAGTCTGTGTCTCTTGATTGGGCAATTCAGACCATTAATATTTAAGATTATTATTGAGAGATTTATATTGTTTCCCATCAATTTAGTTTCTGTTTTCATTTCTGGTCCAGGTTTGTATTTCCTTAGTTATACCTGCACTAATTACTTTTTCTTGCCCCTTTGGAATAGTCGCTCCTTTCTTCTTCTCACTGAATTGCCTCAAGTACTTTCTGAAGGTTTGGATTTCTGGATGTGTATTCTTTCCTCATGTTTATGTCCTGAAAGATTTTTCTTTCTCCTTAAACTATAATAGCCATTTTGATCAGTAAAGTAACATAGTTGGGCATATATAGTCATTTATAACTGGGAATACTTTGGTCTAAGCTCTTCTGGCCTTCATCATTTGTATTGAAAATTCAGCTGTAATTCTCATTGGTTTCCCTTTATCTGTGACTTGTTTTTCTCTTGTAGCTTTCAGTATTCTGTCCTTGTTTTGAGCATGTAGCATTTTTACTATGAAATGGCATGGGAAATTAATTTTCCAATCTTGTCTATTTGGTCTTCTATGAGTGTCTTATATTTCTCTGGATATGGGTTTCTTCAAATTGGGGAAATTTTCTTCTATAATTCTGTTGACAATCTGTTCCATACAATTATCCTGGGATTCTTCTTATTCCTCTATACCTATGATGCATAGGTTTGGTCTTTTCATGGTGTCCAAAATTTCCTAATTATTCTACACTTTTGATTTTTCAAAATTTTCATAATTTTTGCTTGATCATTCCAGTTCTCCCATGTACACTTCCAGTCTTGATATTCTATTTTCTACTTCATTCATTCTGTTACTGAGGCTTTCTCCTGTCCTTTCCTATTGACTGGTGAGTGTTCAATTTCCTTTTTCATTTCAGCCTGAGATTTCTTCAGTATTTCTACTTTCTTCTGGAGTTTGGCCTTTTCTTCCTTTAGGGTATCTCTATCTCCTGTAGTTATTTGATTCATTTGTCTCTGTGTTGTTTATATTCCTTGATTTGAGTATTTTATGGCAGTTATTTTAAGATCTGTGTCCTGGGTTACCTGCAGGGAATTATAATTGCAGCAGTCTTCTATACGACTGGTAGAATTTAGCGGGGATTTACTTTTTGTTTTCTCATGTTATTATCTTTTCACTGTGCTTTTGGCATGTGGATATATTTTGTTGTTTGTATTCTGTTACAAAACTTCATTGACTTAAAGACTGACTTTGCTTGTTTTCTTCAAGTGCCTTCATTGTCTTCTTATTAGGTATGAAAGCTTTGGCTGGTCTAGGCTTCAGGTTTTCACATTTGATTTTATACTGGAAGGACCAGGTAATTCTTGCCCTTCTAGGCTGCAGCTTCTCCAGAGGCCCAGATCAGGTAGCAATTAGTTTGGTTTGATCTTAGCACCACATTAGGTGAGTATACTGGTTCCCCTACACTGGCTGTAAATGTCTGGATCCGGGTCATGGGCCAGGAAAGCTTAACCTGGATCTGGGGGTGTGGCCTAAGGTGTTTCTTAGATAATGGGTTGGGATTCCTGAATATCACCAGAACAGAGCCATATTGGTATCTGGGCTTCTGTCTCACCTGCTGTGTGTGCAGTGTTTGTGTGGGAATCTGGTCTCAGGGTAAGTGGGTAGGATGTGGTTCCAGGAGCTGAGCTGGAGTTGAGTCAGAGCCAGAGCTTTGGTCCAGGTCCAGGCCTCTGGGTAGAGGCACCCAGAGTGTATGTGTACTGGTATGTGCTTGGCTGAGTTTTACCCCAAGGATCTGGGTGGTGGGTGCCAGGAACCAAATCCTTAGCTGTGTAAGTCAGAACTCGAGCTATAAGACATAAGAATCCAGCTTTTTGGAAAGGAATGTTGGGTGCCTGGAACAGATACAGTGGAGCCCGGTGAGCTGGAACTGGAGCTCTCAGGATGCTTGAGCCACGGGTCAGGACAAGGGTGCTGGGCACTGCTGCTGGGTCTCTGCCTTTGCTCCTCTCTGTCTGTGCTGCCTTCCTGGGGCTGGGACACTGGGTCTCCTGCCTGCCAGAAAACATTTTTATAGTCCAAAAACTGGATAGAATACATGGTTTTTAATTTTGAGGGCAACCTTTTCTCCTAATACCTTGGGATATGACATGTTCCCTGTCTTTAAAATGTTGCTATTAATGACTTAAGCTTCTTAAAATGCATATATTATCAAACACAACTTGAAAAATATTATCATATCATTTTGACAATGGCCTGTGAACTAGGCAGCAGCCTTGAAATGCTATTTCCTGTTTTGGAGAGGAGAAAATAGAGAATCTGGTAGAACATAACAGGGGACATTTTCCAAATCCATTCTTTCTCTTATTTCTTTTCCCCTTCATTTTTTTTCCATAATGAAAGGTTGCCTGGCCCAATCTTGTGCAGATCTTGTGAGAAAACCACATCAGCAATGAGTTCATGAGTACAATGCTTCTGATTTTAGAAGTACTTAGAAGGTGTAACAATAATAAATTTATTTCTCCAAGGTTTACAGAAAGCTCAGAGCTATCATTTTAACAGAACCTCTATTCCTTTCACTTCTACTTTCTAAACATATGCTAAAACTTGGGCATAAAGAAAGAATACACAGAGCAATGTACTAAGCAGTGTTCCTCCCTGGCCTGTGCTTCAGCTCATGCTTCCAGGTTCCTGCCCTGAGTTCCTAACTTTGGCTCCCTAAGTGATGAACTGTGACCTGGGAGATGTAAGCCAAATAACCCCTGCAAAAAGAATACACACACATACATAGGCACAAAGAAAGAAAGAAAAAGCTTCACTCATTGTTGTTTGCAGCCTCACAAATTATAGTTAATTGTTCAATTATGGGTGCAATATCTACTTTAAAATTGTCTTTAGTAGGGCTTTTAATTTTATGACTACATATGTGCTCACTTGAACTCACCAGTAGTTTTACCAGAGACTGATTTATTATTCAAGGAGGGTCAAGAGGTTTATGAAATTTGACTACATTTTTTTTTCTGTATGTAGTGAATTATTCTAACATTCTTCTGGTGAGAAATCTTGAATTAGTTCATGATATCCTCAACTAAATGCTAATGGAAATTACTGGGTTTTTTTTTTTTTTTTGGTCTTTTTGAGACAGGGTCTCCCTGTAGCCCCAGCTGTCCTGGAACTCACTCTGTAGACCAGGCTGGCCTTGAACTCACAAAGATTTGCCTGGGAAATTACTGTTGAGGTTAATAGCTCCCCTTGAGAATGGGAACCCCCAACCCTCATTCTTTACCTTTTCATGAAACATGGTTGATGGTGCTTAAAAATTTCATGGGGCCATGACAATAGATGGTACTCTATAGAAGATAGCTTGATGGAAGATAGCAAACATTTTATATCATCCTTCTAGCTGAACTGAGTTTCATCAAACAGCTACAGATATGTTCCCTTGACAGAAGGACATTATTTATGATTGATTTCAATTCTGTGTACATGTTTACAAATTAGAAATATTGGAATGAGATAGAAAACTGGAGAAGATGGGTTTAACACTACAGTAAAAGCTTGGATAATAAAAAAAAATACCATGTATGTTTTAGGAGGTAAAAGAGTCCAAACTACACTGAAGAAAATATGTTTAATGAGAAATCACTTCTATTAGTTCTAATAGTTAAGGAAGAAACTTTAAATCATAAAGAGTTTTCAAATGTTATGAAATAACACATCAGCAGGTGCCTGACAAAATTGGAACTATCCTTTATGAAGATTACTTGAAAACCAGTGTGTATGAAAGACTAGACAGGAAAGTCAGTTATGAAGTTCTGTAATAATGAAACAAAGAGTTAATGAGGCTAGAATCTAGCCTAATTTCCATAATACTTGAAAGACAGAGATAAGTATGAGAAATACCCGTGAGATGGATCCCAGTGGTTTTGCAGCAACTCCAAATAATTAAAAGGAAAATCTCTTGAATTACAAAGGAAGAAGCCCTACTTTCTTATCTAAACAAATGAATAGTCTTTACTATAAATCTTTCAGTATTGTAGAGCTGACAAAACAAATGCTTTCCATCTTCTAAATTCATCAAGCCCCATTATTTAACACCTTAAGGTACTCATTAGAGAATGTATCCATTACTTCAAATAATATTTTTTAATTATTAACTTCTAAGCATACTCCTAAGCTCTGGTATATAACATCAGTGAAAATATAGACCTAAATTCATTTCCCCATGTAGTGTACCATGGAGGGGAGAAAGACATGTAATGGTGTAATATATGAACAAAATAAAATGCATTCCATGCCAGAGGATAAAAAAACTATAGAAAAATAACTCAAGGAGGAAAATCATGTGGATTCGGGTATAAGAAGTCACTAATTCAACTGGGGTGTTTGGTGAAAGGCTCTGGGAGTACAACATACACTGTTTGAGCAAATGAAATGTGTGGACAGAGAAGATGAATAAGATTTCAAACAAACAAGAATCAACAAACAAGAAACAACAAAACATAACAAGCAATGAAAAGGCTTGAGTCAGAAGTGGGTCTAGTACCTTCAGGGAATTGCAGAGAAGACACCATGGTGGAAGCAAAGAAGATAGAAAAGTTCTGTCTAGAGATACCCAGGGCTAGGCTGTATAGGGTGCTGTAGAACATTGTCATGACTTGGAGTTCAAATTATACTGTTAAAGAAAGATTTCAAATGAAGGGGTTTAAACAAAGAAATGGCAAGGTCTGGCATAGCCTAGAAGGATGGCCCATCTATTGTGAGCAGGGATTGAACAGCACCAAGGGCCCTTTGGGAGGTGGTTGAGTGTGCTTTCTGTAATTGAATATTAAGGCTAGTTGTTTTTCATGAGGAAAGCTAAGCAACAATGAATACTTGAGCCTTAACTTCACTTTTAATTCTAAAATAATTTTAAACACTTTTCCTTGTTCCTAGCCAGTGGTTCAGTATCTAAATATGCAGAACTAACTGTGTCATTCAATGTTCGCATAACCATCATGAATCCAACCTTTCCCCAGGGATTCTCTAACATTGGCATGCATATTCAGAGATTTCCTTGGATAGTTTATCCTGTACCTTTAAAAATATTCTGCCCATTTTTTCACATTTACTACAGGCATATTAAATTGAATTATATAAAGAAGATGACAGGCTATCTGGCATCAAGAGGAATAGTGTCTATTCTAAGGCTTTTTAAAATGCAAAATAACTTTTAAATTTAAAATAAAGCTTGCCAATGTCATTGAAATTAAGTGCATGTTGTGATGGATGAGCTGCAGGCTAGCATAGTCAAAGAGATACCAGTCCCGAAGTCCTTGGTGAGCCAAGAGAAGACTGGAGAAAAATGAGTATTCATAAGGCTAATTGTAAAGTGCAACATACACACACAGGCATATATATATATATTCTTATGAAAAGTAGAAGTTGAAGAGTATATAATTTTTTTAATTTTTTTTATTATTATTATTTATCTTTGTATGTGTATGAATGTACTGTCTGCATGTAGGTCTGTGCACCCGTGTCGTGCAATGTGGCGGAGGTCAGAAGAGGGTGTCGGATTCCCCTGGAACTGGAGTTCTCCTGGAATTGGAGTTACAGACGGTTGTTAGCCGCCATGTGGGTGCTGGGGATCGAACCCGGGTCCTCTGCAAGAGCGTCAGTGCTCTTAACCACTAGGCTATCTCTCCAGTCCCGAGTATATAAATTTTTATTGACTGGAGTGCTATACCCAAAGGAACAGCTAAAGGGCATACTTTTTGGTAAAATAAAAAAAGACTTACAGCAAACTTATTAATAGAAAAATAATGTGATTCTGAATAAGGTCCTAAATTATCCACCCTCCATCACATCTTTCCCTTTGAATGCACACTTGAAATGGGGCGGAGGGCATGAAGTTGCTATTTGGAAGTACTGAATATTAAGCAGGAGCTTGTTGAGGAGGGCAAGAATAGCAATATCAAGGAAGTAACAGCGAGTCTAACACTGTTTTTTCCCATTGTTCCAAGTGTAAAGTCAGGGTAGCTCAAGACCAGGAGATGGGACATGAATGAAGACAGAGGTCAACCAGGCTGACCTAATTTCAGCTCAGAGCAATAAGGGTTTGATATAGTGGCTCTTGCAAAAGAGAATGGCAGGAAGGAATTTACTAGGAATAATTCTCTCCTGGCAAACTCAACCAGAATGTGGTTTCAAAAGTGTGAGCAGAATTACCTTTGCTATTTTCCCGGATCTTTTCTCTTTGCCTCCAGGTGTCAGAACTGCCTTGAAGGCATGGACTCAAGACTGTACCTTTATGTCCAAAGGACCAAAGAGTTAGCCAATTTACCTAGAAACTAATTGGAAATTATTAGGACAGTGCAGATAAGCAAAACTATAAATTTTTAAATAATTCTGAGTTCCTTTGAAAAGCACCCATGTGAGTGATGTCAATTAGGAAACTGAGACCTACAACCCAAATAATAGAAAAGCTGCTGGGCCCAAGCAGGCAGAGACTTTGAAATTGAATTGACCTGAAAACACTGCCACACACAAGCCAGATAAGTTGGCATCCTGCTCCCAAAATATGAAATTAAGCCTTTTCTGTGTAATCTAAGTGGGATATATTTCCACTATGACAGCACGTAATGCACCTTGTTAGCTGTTCCATATTAACAAAATTTATTTTGTATGATTCCTCAGTAAATGCCATTGTTTATTTATATGTACATTTATACTGTGGAAAAGTTAGAAGTCATAAGATAAACATGCACTTATATTAATGTAGAATAGCTCTATGACCAACATTCTTTTTATATTTGTGTGGGAAAAAACTTTAACTATAAATTTGGCAAGGTTTAGATATATATACATTATGCACATGTATATATGACTATTTTTCTGTTTAGATTCCATTTCTTTTGATTTTATATATATATATTTTTTTTTTTCTTTAATAGGTTTTATAAGTAATATGTTTCACTAATACATTTTTGACTAAATTAGTAGTTGTAAAATGATGATTTCCCTCTTTAGTAAGAACAAATTATGTGCTCAGTAAAAATCACAATTACAACCACAGGAAAGCTGACACCTAACCTACCTTCACAAACACTGATGAAGCTTTTATTGCTGCTCTATAAAGACAATTTTCCAAGGAAGAAATTATTTACAAATTAAGAGGTGAGAAAGTTCAACTAATATTTAAGCAAACATGATTTATCAGGAACTATATTTAACACATTTAAACTATTCCAATAGTCACTTTAAGGTGTGAGACTTACAAAAATGGCTATCTTTTTATCGAACTTGTTCTTTGACAGTTTCATACATGCATTTTGGGGACTCTCGCTTCCCACTCTCTATCTCCTACTCTTGTCAATTCTCCCTTCTCTGTATCCCTTTCTCACACTTATGCCTTTTTGTTTTGTTTTGCAACTCACAGAATTTAGTGAGGGCTATCTGTGTGATCATGGCTTTGAAACTGTCAGTTGAAGCCCATTGGGTTCAACTATGAGTACTCAACTGAAGACAATGACTGTCCCTCCCCAGATTATCTAATAACTAAAAGTTCAATAGGAAAGAGCAGAGCCGCATTAGTTATCCTTAGTCTATGTTTGAGGCCACTGCTGCTGCTGGCAGATTATGACTGCAAAGACTACGACCTGTCCAGAAGATATTTCACAGCCCTTCTCAAATTCTGGCTCTTAGAATCTTTCTGCCTCTTCTGAAATGTTTCTTGTGCATTATAGGGAGGCTTGTAATTATTGTCTTCATGGCTGAGTACTCAATGACCACTAATTCTCAGCAACTTGAGCTGCAATAAGTCTCAGTATCCATCATCATCAACTGCAAGGAGTAATTTCTCTGACTAAAGCTGAGAATAATATTTGCCTTTGGTTCAAAGTAAATATTTAGAAGGCAGTTAGGGCAGTATCAATTTCAACTGTAGAAGAGTAGTGCATTCCCTTTAGGGATCTAAGATTTCCTCAGCCATTTGTTTTAGACTGATTTTATAATAACAAGATGGCTGAACCATTTGTGAAAGGTTCACTGCTTGACAAAGCTCCAGTGACCTGACTCATCTGGTGGAAGTCTGCTCCCTAGCTGACCTTGGTTTTTCATAATTACTTTTATCATATTAATTCTTCTTTTTCTAACCTGCTTAACTTTTTTTGTTTGTTTGTTTTAGCAATTAGGGCACCTGCTTCTGCCTCAAGGAACAGAACTGATACCTATACCTTTTTTAGAAATGAGTCCTTTGTGAAAAATAATGACACTGTGTATACAGCTCAAAAGTATGACAGAGTAACAATTAAGAATTCTACAGAAACTGTATCACGCACAGATTGCCCAAGTAAAGAAAGGAATTTTGATGATCTCGAAGCCAGGTTTAAACTAAGAAAGGATTTTAGGACAAAGTGAAACTAAGTCTGGTGAGGCCTCGGATCCTATTGTTCTGACTCAAAGATTAGTAGCCTTTTGGAAAACACCTCAGCAGGCAGTGTAAAGAGAGAAACTGAGGAAAACAAGGACAAGAATAAAAAAAAAAGATATGAATCAAAACCACATCAACCAAGAAATGGCTTACAGTTTGGGCAAGAGAGAAGCTGGCATAAGGAAAGTAAAACTCTGTTTTATCATAATATTCCTACTTTATTTTTTAATTATTTTTAATAATACTTTTATCGATGTTTTGTTTATTTCAGACATAATTTTTCAGTTCAATTTAGGCACATTACCCTTTCCTTTTCCCCCACCCCACCCCAGATCATGCATTCTGCCATACATGTTTTTTATCTTTCAGTCTTTTTAAAGTATTTCTCTGTAAAGGTCCATTGTTTTGGGTAGAATTTAACTATATCTGTTCATTCTTTGACCCAGACCCTATGTTGTCATGGTTTCCTCCTCATTGTATTCCTCCAAAATATCCCTATATAAATGTCACACATGTACCAGAATTATATACTCCGGGAATAAACTGTATGTTAACACCAATATAGGTTTAAGAGTTCACATTTTTTCCCTTTAATTTTATATTACTCTAAAATATGGATATATACTTTTCATCCATATATATTAATTACCATGTCTGAAAGTATGTGGTAAGTTAACTTTAGGGCTCATTAAGGGATTCACCTTATTACACCACAGTTGCTTTCAGATAGAAAGAGATATACAATAATGTTGCTCAGCTTTTCTTTCAATTGGGTGATTTGGTACTAGCATCCACAAATGAGGGAAACCATTCCCCATTTGTTTTGTTGGGACTGTGTTACTTCACTTAGCATGATGGCCTAGAGTTCCATCCATTTACCTGCAAAGTTCATGATATCATTTTCATTTTAAAGCTCACTTTACACCGTCTAGCACGTATGTAACTGCAAGGCGTAAACAATTTTGACATTCTTAGCATTGAAATTAATATTAACTTTGCTTCTTTGCAAAATTGCTAAATTGCTGAGATTAGCTGAGTGTCTGTACCATTATTAATTGTTTTACTTTTTTGATGTCTTAGCTGAATGATTGTAATATTATTAATTGTTTTACTTTTTTGATGTTAAGAATGATTGTTGGTGTGAATTTTCTGAAACATATTTCTGGGGAAGTTGAGCTGTTTTTTGGTATTATTAGCTTAAGCTTACATAACCTGTACTAGTCTTAGCATATAAAAAATAAACATTAGGGCCTGAGCAGCAGATGCAAAGGTAACATAGTGGCAAAGCCAGAAAAAAAGCTCTCTGTAACCCTCAGATGACAAAAATAAATTATTTTGTCTTGTCTGACAGATTTCTTTGTTGATCTTGAGAACGCACACTTCAGGACTTGAACCCTGCTGGGGCTGGACTCCAGCACCAAGAATGAAGAACCTACTTTTGAGCAGGTCACAATTCCAATAAGAAATCAGTTGGATAT
Organism: Rhizomys pruinosus; assembly: GCA_009823505.1. NCBI lineage: Eukaryota > Metazoa > Chordata > Mammalia > Rodentia > Spalacidae > Rhizomys > Rhizomys pruinosus. Next base: position 26,056 of record VZQC01001670.1, read on the forward strand.
TCAGGTAATGATCATGTCACTATTGTTCCTGAGAAAATATTTTACAGTTAGAATTATAGTTTGTAGGGATCCCACCCAGTTAAAACTGTTCTGTCTTTTATCCACTAACAGCCTACATGATATCTTCTAGTACTATCAACCTGGAGTTTAGGGAGGAAGCTTTTAATTAACTTCCTGCTTGATTTCTCTATGTTTTGCAATAATGGTATGTCTTATCTTCAGCAAATTCTTATCAATTTGTTCAGATGAGCAACCAAGATGAATAGCTTCTGCACCTTCCTTGAACAAGTACTCTTTAGGATGTCTCTCATGTTGGTTACTGGAACTTTGGTTTAATAATCCTTGGGTTTTAAATGGAGCATTATCCAGCCATGCAGGATATTACCTTCTAACATGTTCAGTTACATTATTTAATTGTCTAACAATACAGTAGGGTCACACATGTACTAAAATCATGTCATCTGAAAAATGAACTGTATGTTATTTCCAAATAATATTTTGGGAATTGTATTTTCACTTTTAATTTTATATTGCTCTAAAATATGCAAACATACCCTCCAACCTTGTACTAAAATTATACAGTCTGAATATAAGTAGTAAGTTAATTCTAGAGCCCATTAAAGGATTTATATTCTAAGAGCACATTTGCTTTTAGATAAAGGGAAATATAACATTAATGTCACTCAGTTTTCCTTACAATTAGATACTTGGTGCAAGCATCCAAAAATGAGGGATACCATATCATTTGTACTTACCTGCAAAATTCATGATGTCATGTTTATTTACTGCTGCATAGAACCACCACATTTTCTCTATCCACTCATTGGTTGAGGGGTACTTAGGTTGGTTCCAGCTCTTTGCTATTGTAAAGAGAGCTGCAGTAGTTCCAGTACAGCTGATGCTACAGGGAGACCCTGTCTCAAAAAGACAGAGAGAGAGAGAGAGAGAGAGAGAGAGAGAGAGAGAGCTGCAGTAGGATGAGGGTAAGATGAATCTTGTGGATATATACCTAGGAGTGGTATGATGGGGTCAGGTGGTAGGCTCATTTTGAGTCATTGAAGGGTTCTCCATACTGCTTTCCATAGTGGATGTACAAGTTTACATTCCCACCAACAGTGAATGAGTGTCCCCTTTTCTCCACAACCTCTCTAGCATTTGGTATCATTTGTTTCTTGATCCTAGCCAGTCTTATTGGAGTGAGATGTTATCTTAAAATGGTTTTAATTTTCATTTCCTTAATTATTAAAGATGTTGAACACTTTTTAAAATGCTTCTCAGCCATCTTTATTTCCTCACTGGTGAAGTCTCTGCTTAGCTCTTTACTCCATCTTTTAAGTGAGTCATTTGTCTACCTGAGTTACACGGAAAACCACCTCAAAAACAACACCAAAAGTATGGAGCTGTTCTGGTGGGTGATTACTGGTGTACTTTACTATTTGGGGGGAATTATCTACAAATAGATTTGTGGGACTTTCTATGGTTGGCTATTGCCAGCATCATGTTCAAAACTTCACTATGTTCCATGTTCTAGAAGGTACAGTACTTTACCTGATTTATTTTTTGACATTGTGCTTCATGGTTTCACAGCAGACTTCTATAAAATGTTTAAAGAGGACTTAGAACCATTACTACTCAAACTGTTCAGAAGGATACAAACAGAGGGATATCTCCCAAATTCCTTCCATGAAGTCAGCATTACCCTACAGAGATAGAACCAAAAAAAAAAAAAAAGAAAGAAAAAAAAGAAAACTATAGGTCCATTGAACACAGATGCAAAAATACTCAACAAAATACTTGCAAACCCCATACAGACCCACATCAAAAAATCATCATCCATCATGACCAAGTTGGATGCAGGGATGGTTCAACATACATAAATCAATAAATATCATAAAACACATACATGTACTGAAAGACAAAAAATACACAATCATCTCAATTGATGCAGAATAAAGCCTTTGACAAAATCCAGCAGCCCTTCATGTTTAAAGTCCTAGAGGGAATTGGACTGGAGGGAATATTCCTCAACATAATCAAAGCCATATACAAGAAATCCACAGCCAACATCATCCTAAATGGAGAAAAGTTAGAACCATTCCTTTTAAAGGCAGGAACCTGGCAAAGCTGCCCCCTATTGCCACTCCTCTTCAATATAGTGCTGAAACACTTGCTAGAGCACTAAAGAAAGGGAAATTAAAGGAGTACTAATTAGTAAAGAGGAATTCAAGCTATCCTTTTTTGCAGATGACATGATAGTTTACCTAAGGGATGATAAAAACTCCACCAGAAAACTCTTATAAACAAATAAGACATTCAGTTTATTGATGGGATACAAAATTAACCTAGAAAAATCAGTAACACACCAACAACAAGCAACAGAGAAAGGAATATAAGGAGACCTTTCCACTCACAATAGCCTCAAAAACAACAAAATACCTAGGACAAACCTAACCAAAGACATCAAAAATCTCTATAAGAAAAATTCAAACCTCCGAAGAAGGAGATTGAAGAAGACATCAGAAGATGGAAAGACCTCCCATGCTCATGGATTGGAAAAATTAATATAGTATAAATGTCAATTATACACAAATTAATATACAGATTCAATGCAATCTCAATTAAAATCCCCAAGAGTTTCTTCACAGACTTGGGAAAAAATTCCTTAAATTTATGTGGAAAAACAAAGGACCTCTAATAGCCAAAGGAACCCTGTAGTGAAAAGAGCAATAGTGAAAAACTTCCCCTGAGTGCTGTGATTAAAGGCATAAGCCACCATGCCCAGCTCTGTTCATAATAATACTTGAAACTGCATAACTGCTATAACCACCCAACAATTTTTGTTTGTAGAAAATGGATAAGACAATATCTAATAAATAATTGCCCTGGCTCTGGAATCTATGTCCTCATATTGGAACTCTATAAATTATGAAACATATTCGTCTAGGTTCATTTATGTAATATGTAGGAAAAAAATCTCCCTCCCTGCCCCAATGATGCAAAATGGTCATCATCAGTATTATATTATATAAAATTAAAGGTTTAGGATATAAACATTTATCTATTCTTTTAGGTAACAAATTTAATGATTTTGTTTCTATACTATTTTAAGATGGGTATTTTTGTTAATGTGTTAATGTGAACTTTTTTGGGGGGGCGTATTTTCGAAACAGGGTCTCCCTGTAGCCCCAACTGTCCTGGAATTCGCTCTGTAGACCAGGCTCATCTTGAACTCCCCAAGACCTGCCTGCCTCTGCCTCCCAAGTGCTAGGATTAAAGGCAAGAGCCACGACGCCAGGCTAATGTGAACTTCTAACTGATGACAGTTGTCAACAAATTTTAGAAATGATTTGTATTCCTCTTTTTGATGGGCACTATTTTGAAGAACCAAATAATTTGATGGCTGCTATGACAATCACAGGTATCCCACATTCAGCTTCTGGTTCTAAGCTCTTAAGGGCTTTGAAGTACACACAGAAATAATTGCTTTACCAATATTTTATTGTGGCCTAATCAGATATTAATATATTGAATCACACAAATCACAAAGTAGACAAACTAGTCTTTTATGAAATGTAAAATAGTTTTACACAATAAGATTATATTTGAAAGTTAAAGTAAAACTTTGTAGCGTACAAAATATATTTGCAGAAATGTATGAGTTAGTTCATGATCTAAGATATATTGTATATTTTGAAAACATACAAATCTAAGTATGAAGAAATATCATTTTACTAAAATTACAAGGATCATCAATACAACTTAAAGCAGGCAATAAATGCATGCATCATAAACTATATTAATATGAGATAACCATTTTAGAAATGTAGCTACATGTTTTCAGATTTCACTGTAGAGTTGAATAATGTGTGGCATCTTATGGTATTTTGAGTAGATTTTATAATATTCAAATCTTTGGGAATGTGGGGTCACTGACCATAATATTTCTTTTTCATATATACTCTGATTTGTGACTTATTAAATTTCCAAACATTTAAAAATATTTTACAACCTGGCTTTAATCCTAACACTTGGGAGGTAGAGGCAGGGCATTTCTCTGTGAGATGAAAAAGGCCAGCTGGTGATGCAAGAAAACCATGTCTCAAATAGATTAAAAAAAAAATCTCCCAGCACTTTCTGTAGAAACCCTTCCCTAAAGGTGACACGAAAATGGCCAGGGAAGGGGCTGGAGAGATGGCCTAGCGGTTAAGAGCGCCGACCGCTCTTGCAGAGGACCCGGGTTTGATCCCCAACACCCACATGGCTGCTGAGAACCGTCTGAAACTCCAATTCCAGGAAAACTCCAGTTCCAGGGGAATCTGAGACCCTCTTCTGACCTCCGCGGCATTGCACGACACGGGTGCACAGACCTGCATGCAGACAGTACATTCATACACATACAGAAATAAATAAAATTAACAAAAAAAAAACATGTTGTTTAAAAAATAAATAAATAAAAAATAAAAATAAAAAATAAAAAAAAAAGAAAATGGCCAGGGAAAAATGCCCTTGTTTATAGATCTGCCTCTTATAGGACCAGCTTTTAATCACAAGTAAAAGGAAATCAACAAGACCACCAACACATTGTATGGGTTCTTTCTTGGTGCTAAAATTCCAGGAGATATGTTCATTACCTCTATTTTAAGGACAGTATATAGGGCTGGAGAGATGGCTCAGCAGGTAGGGACACTGGGTGCTCTTCCAGAGGACCTGGGTTCTATTCTCAGAACCCACATATTGGCTAACCACCATCACTAACTCCAGTTCCAGTGGATACTCTGGCCTCCTCGACCATTGTGCAATGCAAGTACACTTACATATGTGGAAACAATACAGTCATACACATAAAATAAAATATTAATTTTTAATATGAAACTGTATTTTTATTTTTTATAATGCTTTTATTGATGCTTTCTGTATTTCAGACATTATTTCTCAAGTCAGTTTAGACATATCACCCTTTCCCTTCCCCTCACCCCATCCCATATCATGCACTCTGCCATAACTGTCCTGCATTTTTCTCTCAAGTGTTTAGGAATTCACATTTTCCTCCTTTAGTTTTATATTTCTCTAAAATATTAATTCATACTTTCCACTCATATACAGTGATTACAGAGTCTGAAAGTAAGTGGTGGATCAATTCTAGAGCCCATTAAGAGATTTGCATTATAACAACATAGTTGCTTTCAGATAAACAGAAATATAACAGTAATGTTGTTCAGCTTGCCTTTTTTATTATTATTATTTGTTTATTTTTAAGGGATTCTACAATATAATAACACAGTTGTTTGTAGATAACATTGATGTTACTCAGTTTGCCATACAATTAGGTAATTGGTGCATTTTGCAAGTATCTATGTCCAAATTTTGAACAACCCAAGGTTCCCATAGTCCAGTTGGAGAAGCTTGTATGCACAGCCATGTTGATCAATTAGGAGTCCAGACTATATTGCTGTAGTCTAATGATTCACCCCTATCTCTCCACAGCCCTTACATTCTACCATGCCTCCTCTTCCGCAATTTGTTACCTGGGCTTTGGGAAAGGGGCACAAGTGGGTGAGAAGAAAACAGTCTACTTTCTTTGGAGTTGTTATTTTGGACTCTAGTCTGTTCAGGTTGTTTCCCTTCATGGGTTGACAGCTTATCCAGTGATACCTTTTTAGTCATACTAACAAAGCACAAGCAATTGACGTATTACAAGAATTTAAGCAGTTACTTTAAATTATTATGCAAGCTAAACTTGTGAGCATGGACACAGATTGTTGGTGGCCCTATGCTAATCCCCCCCCAAACCTGTTGGTTTTCTCTATAAGGTGAACGCTTCTGACAAGTTCTTTTGTGGCTGATAACCATCATCCTAACCACTAAAGAACATACCGGACTGCTTGGGCCTTCTGCTGTAGGTTACTTCCTCCAAGGAGAGAGCTTAATAGCCAAAATGATATATATATCTAAGTCGCATATATACTATATTATATATAATCTATATAAGAGCGAGAGAGAGTAGTGCAGAGGATGTGGAGGGGAGGTGGAGGAGAGTGGCGCAGAGACAGAGAGAGAGAGACGAGACTTGCTGCCACTGTTGCACAGATCTCCAGGCGAGTTGACGGTCTGTAAGCTGATACTGACGGAGGAGTTTCTTGCTTGTCCTCCGGAGACAAAATTTTGTTGTATTATTTAGTGGCCTTTGGTAGCTCTCTGATTTCCAGAGAGGCTAGTTTTTTAAACTCAGCACGTACTCGTCCTCAACATTTTTTTCATTCTCATACCCGGTCTCGACAACAGGGACTTATCACCTGCCTTTCTCCTTGTATGTATCCATTTATAGGCAAAATGGCATTTATAATCTGGCGGGGTGGGTGGTTGGATCCCCTGTCAACATCTCCTAGGCGATAAATAATTATTGCTGATTGTCAGAGCTTTCCAAGCTAGGATACTGAAAAGTCCTTAAAGCAGGTTTTCATGCCAGGCCTGAAGAAGGACCAAGAGCTTGGAAGGAAGATAGTCATTAAAATCCACTCTGTTAAGATTTGCAGTTATAAAGGATTCTATTCTTAGCAAAACATACCAGTACAGCTGGGCGTTACAGGAGGACCTCTGTTTCAAAATACAATAATAAAAATAAAAAATTAAAAAAAAAAAGAATAACATATATTAGCTATAGAGACGGTATTTCAGTGTATGATGAGTGAATCACAAATACAAAATTAACATATAAGTTAATGGCTTGATATCTCATGAAGTCGTAGTCCAGTCATTTAGCTTTAAAGAGCAAAGTGTATTATTGGGTAAAAATTTAGCAGAGTACTCAACCTCTGCCACAAGCTTTATCCACTCTAGTATAGGATATTTTAGGTCTATGATGTGCAATGTTTAGATTGTTAATTTGGGGTGTAGGTTTAGTAAAAAATGGTTAATACATTTGAAAATGATTCGGGAACTAACAAAATTGTTAATATTTTTATTTATAATTTGTATTGGGTTAAGGTACACAAATGGTCTCTATATCTTTCTGAATTATACAACATCACATTGTAACACTTTCTTTTACTTGTAGGACAATTTGAAGGAACTAAGCTTGAATTTACTTCCCAAATAAGTAGCATACAGTCAATGAGAAACGATTTGAGTAAATTTAATGAAAGCTTATACCTTGGCTCCTGTTTGAGGGTATGTGTAATACAACTTAGGCATCTATAGGTCAAAACATAAAAACTTAAAAAAAAAAGAGGGAGGTGGAAGGTGGGGTGGTATCTTTCTGGGATACAAATGAAAAACTCTTTATTCCAATCCTATTGATAAATTTTCAATTTTTGAGATCTTGAAACTAACAATGGGAGGAGAATCGTATGTTCCCACAGGTAAAAAGCACCAATCTAAATGCCTGAAAATGTACAACTTTTGGCTGTGCAGGATGGACTGGGAAATGCCAGCAAAGAGGCTGACCCATCTGAACATTAAAGAAAGTGGAACCTTAGACTGCCTGAGTCACAGACGCTGAGCATCCCTCTGAATACTATTGGGGTTAACTGTTTATAATGGGCCTTAAAGAAGTTTACCTTCCAGATACTGAGAAACCTTCCTACCTCTCCCCTTTATAGGAAAAAGAAAAACATGATGGTAATGAAATCATTCCCTGACTGTAGATTGGAGCCAACTCTTATAGTGGTTAATTTCTTATAAAACAGGTATAACTACCTTTTTATAATTGACTGATAGGCATAGGAACTGTGAAAGGATAATTCTCTATCTAGAGCCAAATTCAATAGTAAAGTCTTTATAAACTGTGTAATTCAGCTTGCCTTTTAACTGGGGATTTGGTGTTAGCATCCACAAATGAGGGAGACCATTCCCCAATTGTTTCTCTGGGACTGTGTTACTTCACTTAGCATTTACCTGTAATGTTCATGATGTCATCTTTCTTTACCTCTGAATAGTACTTCATTGTGTAGATGTACCATATTTTATCATCCACTCATCTGCTGAGGGGCATTTGGGTTGGTTCCAGCTCTTTGCTATTGTGAAGAGAGCTGCAGTAAACATGGATGTGCGTGTATCTTTATGGTAGGATGAGTCTTGTGGGTATATACCCAGGAGTGGTATGACTGGGTGAGATGGTAAGCTCATTTTGAGTCTTTCAAGTGTTCTCCACATTGCTTTCTATAATGGTTGTATAAGTTTACATTCCCACCAGCAGTGAATGAGTGTTTCCCTTTCCCCACAACCTCTCCAGCATTAGCATCTTTTGTTTTCTTGATCTTCCCCAGTCATATCAGAGTGTGATGATATCTGAGAATGGTTTTAATTTGCATTTCCTTAATTATTAATGATATTGAACACTTTTCAAGATGTTTCTCAGCCATCTTTAATTCCTCACTGGTGAAGTCTCTGTTCAGCTCTTTACTCCATCTTTTGAGTAGTTGATTTGTTTTCTTTTGTTTTCTTTCTTCTTTTTTTTTTTTTTGAGTAGTCTATATATTCTTGACATTAATGCTCTGAAGGTGAAAGAAGAAAAAGTTGGGAACAACCTACAAGACATAGGCATAGGAAAAGACTTTCTAAATCAGACAGCAGCTGTGCAGGAAATACAGTCAATAGTCGACAAATGGTACCTCATCAAACTCAAAAGCTTCTTCTGTACAGGGAAAAAAACAAGGAAGTGAAGAGATAACCCACAGAGTGGGAGGAACTCTTCACCATCTGCAAGAGCATTAACATCAAGAATATTAATTTTTTTTTGGCTTTTTTTTCTTTATTTTAATTTTTTTATTCATGCTTTGTGTATTTCATACATCATTTTCCAATTCAGTTCAGGCATATATCCCCTTCGTTCCCCCCACCCCACCCAGAATATTAAATTTTAAGAGCAGCATGTGAAGGCCACACTCTGGCCAATTTGTTTCCAGAGCTGGTAGAGTTTGCCAACCTCAGGAAATATTTGTGAAAATTTAAAAAAGAAAATAAAAAAAGAAAAAAAAAAGAAAATTAAAAATCATATAAGGAGGGTTTAGGTAACTCTAAAATTGTTTATAAATATGAATTAATAAACTCTCTGCAAGAAGAGTATGGTACCAGTAAAGATGACAGGACCTCCTTTCAGACAGTCTGATGTACTCTGTAAGCTAGGTAACAGTTACTGGCATATGTTTTAAAAGCTTATAGAATTAAGAGATCTAAGAATGTTAATAATGTGCCAAAATGATGGAAGCATTGAGCTAAATCTGGAATACATAGCTTTGATTATTTGGAATGAAGAGAGTGAATTACCTGGGTTTGAATTACGATTTTTAAAATCACACCTAACATCAACAGAATCCATAAGTGAAGGAAAGAACAATGCCTCCTCTTTGTGTAGCTTTGATTTGCTTTTGTTTGTTTGTTTTCTCTGCTTGTTTTTGTTTGAACTTTGCTGTATTATATTGCAATATTGCTAACTATGCTGATACTTTTTCAGCTTATGGAAGACAATGTCCTCTCACCCCAGACATAGCACAATTCCTGAGCAGTAACAAACTCTCTATTCCCCCGAAAAGGGATCCTTGACCTTTCTTTCAACAAGTCATACTATGGCTGACTTCAGCAGGACCCCTGCCTGTATTTCCCACACAAAATTGCTTTAGGTCGACTTGCTAATGGACATTAGAAATAATAATGAATTAGAAAGAATAATGTCCATGAATGGATGGTTAAGGCAAACTCTAAAGCTTCAGAGAACCAGGTTCCTATACTTAACTCATGGAATGATGTGATGTTGTAATCATACTAGAATTTTTGTCTAGATATTTTACTGAGGCATTCACCAGTTCAAATCAGCTTCCTCTCTTTTTCTTTATGTTACATTTACTTTGAAACTTGCCACATTTCAATGGCTAAGTTAGTGTTTTGGGGTGTTTAAAACCATCCTTTGAAAAACAATTTGTCTCTCAATTTTAAGATATTTTCTTCACCAATTTACAGAATAATACATTTTCTTCCATACATATATTAGACTTTCTGTATTTGTGACAAATATTTGAAATTTAAAGGAATAAAAGTTTATCTTCTGGGTTCCAAAATCTTAGTATATGGTCATCTGATTAGCTGACTGCATTGCTTTTAGGCACTTAGAAAGGCAGAATCACACTGTAAAAGCAGGGTACAGAAAAGAGCCACATCGCATAGACAAGCATAGAAAGAGGCAGGAGGAAGCCAGGAATACAGTAAGCCCTTCAAAGGCACATTCCCTAGTGACCTGGTCATCCAACTGAGTCCAACTTCTTAACAGCGAGTTCAAAATGAATATAGAAATTGATAAACCTAAATCCTCATTATTCAATAATCATTTGTTACCAGCACTAACAAAGGAAGAAGCCTCTCCATATGAGTCTTTTTTTGGAAAAATAATTCATGTCAAAACCACTAACCACCGGTTAGAACTATTTCCCATCAAAATAAATTTCAGAAAATTAATCACTTTTCCTTAGAATTTTCAACAATACTCTGAACTAAATGGATTGGGACTGAAAGGTTATGAATTATTTTCATCTGTGTGTTTGTGTCAATGATGAACTTGTCCTGAGGAAAATATATCAGAATAAAAGTGTTCTTTAAATAAATGTTTTGTTGTTGCTTATATGGCCAATTTTGTCTCATTTTTTCTTAATAAGAAAAAAGTAGAAAAAATAAAGCAAAGGGAAGTCTTGGAGTGGATAGAACTGTCCCAAGAAGAAATGACTTCATTCTTGCTAACAGTGAAGTTGCATCAAGTGACATACCACTGTGCTCCGTCACTTCGTAGAAAATAAAACTTGGACTGGAGAGATGGCCTAACGGTTAAGAGCACCAATCGCTCTTACAGAGGACCTGGGTTCGATCCCCAGCACCCACATGGCGGCCGAGAACCGTCTGAAACTCCAATTCCAGGACAACTCCAGTTCCAGGGGAATCCGACACCCTCTTCTGACCTCCGCGGCATTGCACGACACGGGTCCAGCAGAATTGCATGGCAGACAGTTATCTATTTTTTATTCATAACATAGCAGAAATAAATAGAATGCTGGCGTGGTGCGCACACCTTTGGTCCTAGCACTTGGGAGGCAGAGGTAGGTGGAGTCTCTGTGAGTTCGAGGCCAGCCTGGTCTATCAGGGTGAGTTCGCAGGACAGCCGAGCTACAGGGAGACCCTTTTCTTTCAAAAACCAAAAAAAGGGGGGAAAAAAGGAAAAGAAAAGAAAGAAAAGAAAGAAAACTTTGTCCTCCAAGGCTTCTCACCATCATTCTCTCTCTCTTTCTCTCTCTCTCTCTCTCTCTCTCTCTCTCTCTCTCTCTCTCTCTCTCACACACACACAACACAGCACACCACACACACACACACTGTTCTTTTAGTTCCTATAACTTCCTTTTGAGGAACCAGGGAAGGAGAAATCAGTTTTCTTTCAGATGCTGACTCAACTTTCCTGACATTGTGGAGCACACCAGAGCCCTGGGAGTAGTCAATGTTTCAAGTTCAACTCAGGGGAATATGATTCATTAAATTTTATGTGCTCTATATTCCTCTCCACAAAAGAATCTTTTCAAGTTCTCCCTATTCGCCTCTCTTCTGCAGCTAGCTGTATGTGATAGGGTCAGGAATGACTGCTTACTCTTTCTGAGCAGGTACTCAATCCACACTTCTTGTCACATAACCGGACTTTAAGCAGGAAGATATTTGATGCACTGACCATGTAGCATAACAGATCTATTTATTTCCTGCACTGAATTACTACAGTCTTCGTGCAAAAAAACAATAAATTCAGTCCTCCTAACTCAAGCAGACACACAAGATTTAATAAAAAGAGGAAGGAGGGAAGGAAGGAAGGAAGGAAGGAAGGAAGGAAGGAAGGAAGGAAGGAAGGAAGGGAGGGAAAGAGGAAAAGAGGGAAAGAGGGAAAGAGGGAAAGAGGGAAAGAGGGAAAGAGGGAAAGAGGGAAAGAAGGAAAGAAGGGAAGAAGGAAAGAAGGAAAGAAGGAAAGAAGGAAGGGCTGGGCATGGTGGTGCATGCCTTTAATCTTAGCAGTTGGGAGGCAGAGGCAGGTAGATCTCTGTGAGTTCAAGGCCAGCCTGGTCTACAGAATGAATTCCAGACCACCTGGGGCTACAGGGAGACCCTGTCTCAAAAAGTCAAAAACAAAAACCAAAAAACAAAAAACAAAATCTAAATTCTGAATGTGTCACTGATTCTTTTAAAAGCTGTGTCAAAAATAACCTTGCATCTAAGTTGCACATCAAAGTGACATGCCAAACTTAGTGGCTTCAAAATGGTTCTGTCAAAGACATTGCACAGGTCAAAAGAATCCCATCGAGATGTCATGTACACATCAAACTCTTCAAAACCCAATAGTACAAGAAGACCTAGACTGTGTAAGATGAATGAGAATTCCAGGAGCCTAGGGACCAGAGAAGAAGGAGAATACAGATACTGTAGGGGAGAAGAGGACAGAAGATGGAAAACAAACATTATAAATAATAACTTACTAATTTTGTCATACAATTGATAGGGAGTCAACTAAAATGTAAGTATTCTTTTTCTCAAACCTTCTGTTTTAACCTTTACAAAGAGTCATATTAGTCACCGATTAGGATACCAGGGCCATTATTTCCAACTGTTTTGAAATGTGGCTTCCCTAAAGTGGCAGTTCAAATGCATGTAAAGCATAGAGGTGCTTAGTAAGGAAGAAATGTAATAGAATTTTCTGCTGAAGAACAAATCCCATTTTAAGAAAATCGTAATAGACATAGGGATTTTTCAAATAATAATATAATTAGCAAATGGTTCAATTTGAAATAAGAATAACGAAGGGCAACATTTTCCTGTCAGAAATGGGATAAGCTAGAGTGGCTAACAGATGCTTTTCATTTATAATTCCAGTATCTCATAATTAAAGAAAATTCTGACTTATAATTTAGAGTTTAATTTTATTCTAATCACCCCCCAGAATGCCTTACCTCATTTATTATGTGAAGAATGAAATATCGATCAGAAACTTAAGATATTTTCTGTGGCTGTGGAGAAGGTCATTGCTTTTTTTTAATAAATTTTATTTATTTTTGTATGTGTATGAATGTTCTGTCTGCATGTAGGTTTGTGCACCCGTGTCGTGCAATGCCACAGAGGTCAGAAGAAGGTGTTGGCGGATTCCCCTGGAACTGGAGTCAAGGACGGCTCTCAGCCGCCATGTGGGTGCTGGGGATCGAACTCGGGTCCTCTGCAAGAGCAGTCCGTGCTCTTAACTGCTTAAGCCATCTCTCCAGCCCCAGGTCATGGCTTTTTGATGCAGTCACTACTCTTCTGATAAGTACTTGAGTCTTAGCATGAAGAACATTTTGAAAAGACTTCACTAATATATTAATGTTAACAGTGGGCATTATTTACCAATATATGAATAGTGTCCTATGGCGTGTTTAAGATGCCCATTTACCTTTCGAGTTAAGTGGGTCATTTTCTCTTTAGTTTAGTTTCTTTAGTTTCCACTGTGGCTGTGGAGGTCATGGCTTTTTTTTAATAAATTTTATTTATTTTTGTATGTGTATGAATGTACTGTCTGCATGTAGGTTTGTGCACCCATGTCGTGCAATGCCGCTGAGGTCAGAAGAGGGTGTCGGCGGATTCCCCTGGAACTGGAGACAAGGACGGCTCTCAGTCGTCATCTTTCAAGGACATGTAAGTTCTATTCTTACATCACTGGCAGAAAAGCACTCCAAAAAGAATATTAATTAGATTCTGTAGGTTGTACATTTACTTCAAATTATTTTATTCTTTTCTCAATTCACTTTTAATGCTTACTCATTTTTCATATTCAACCTGGATGTTCTAGAAAAACAGTTTATTATTAAGTTTGCATATAAAGGGAAAGTGCAATAACCTTCAGTGATGGAGTGGCTGGACACATCAGCAGGGTCTCTCAAATATAGTCCAGCTTAACTTCTGCCAATACCTTCTTAGCTATGTTTTGTGCTGAGAAATCAAGCTTAAATATGACTTCTTTTAAAAAATATTTTATTTATTATTTTTATTTTATGTGCATAAGTTTGTTGTTTGCAAGTGTTTAAGTTATACCTATGTCATGCAATGCTTGTGGGGTCAGAAGAAGGTTTAGGATTCTCCTGGAACTAGAATTAGGTTGTTAGCCACCATGTTGATAATGGGAATTGAATGCAGGCCCTCTCCAAGAGCATCCAGTGCCTTAATTGCTGAGCCACCTCTATTGTCCCAAATATGACTTCTAAACTGCAATGTAATTTTATTTACAGTAATTGGACAATAAAGTTGTGTCCAGACTCTAATGTTTAGATATATGAAAATTCTCCCAAATAAAAACTGATGTCTTAGCTGAACATGCCTAATTATGAGTGGAAAGATATAAAAGATATATAATGGTATTCATTTTTTAAATCCTAAGACATACAAAATGCAGGAAAAACAGTCCATTATATGTTTTAGGACTTAAATTATCACAAAAGAGGTGGAGAAATGTGGCCTCATGGCAGAGTATTTGCCTAGCATACAGGAGACCTGGACTCAAAACCTAGTACCCAAAAAGGAAGAAAGAAGGACATAACAAACAAGGATGCCAATAGTTGTAATCTATTTAATAAAGGAAGCTACAGACTTCATCATTTTAGAACCTTCTGCTTTTTGTTTCTTTGTTTTAGTTTTTTTTCAAAATTATTGTTGTTCAGTTAGGAATTTTCTTTCAAGCAACAAAATCTCCCATAAGAAGGATAATATTCTTACCAAAAGGTGCTAACAACATAAATAAAGACTCAGTGGCTGTTCTATAGCCACTGGAGGAAGAGAGATTTAAGAGCAAATAACACAAGAATTCCCTCTTTTTTCTACTTTCTGAGAAGATATATTGTAAAGACATAAACTTTATATATATGGGTCTCAAAGGAGATACCCGACATTTACTAAAACTACAGAATGCTACAATTTTATATTTTTTGGGGGGAAACAAGCCATTCTCTTTAAAACATTTAATTGAATACAAGCAGTAATAAACATGAGGAATTTAGGGCTGAGTGCATAGCTCAGTGACTAAGCAATAAGGCATAATAAATTATAATGCTAAATTATATGTGCCTTTTACTGATGATGTGGAAGCCATACAATAAAATAGAAAACAAATTAAGCTTGGATGAGTATATCCCCAAATCTAGCTGAAAACGCCCATGCATTTTCCCTAGAAATTACCACATGGACATTCACATATCTATATAGTACAACTACTCATAATATTTTATGATTTTTATCTCAGAATATATCATAGCATAATGATGACCACCTCAGAATTCTTATTATGCAGGTGAGTTCATTCATTACCTCTGCTGAGAACTTGCTTTTTATGACTTTTTGATGTATAGGAATACTCTGTAGCCCAAGATGATCTGAAACACATTTTGTAAACTCAGGTAGAAATCCTCTTGCCTTAGTCTCCTAAGTATTGGTAGTAATTAAAATATTTTCCAAATAAAATCAAATAAATTGTTCATTCTGAGAACTTTATTTGTGGATATGTACTGACATTACCTTCTTCAGTTTTTTCCTCATTTTACAGATGTGAAAAATAAATCAAGAGACATTTTAATAGCTTCTGTAAAATAACAGAACGAGCCAGGCGGGTGTGGTGGCGCACGCCTATAATCCTAGCACTTGGGAGGCAGAGGCAGGCGAATCTTTGTGAGTTCAAGGTCAGCCTGGTTTACAGAGTTAGTTCCAGGACAGCTGGAGCTACAGAGGGACCCTGCCTCAAAAAGACCCCCCCCAAAAAAAATAACAGAATGATCAGTGCTGAAACAGAAAGAAATGTAAAGTGCTAATCCCAGCTCTGCCCCCCTCCCCTGCTCCTAAACATTCTCTACTTAGTCCGTGCCTGGAAGTCATAATTTTTTCTTCTTTTTTTTTTTTTATTATGTTTAGGGCTTCAGATTTTTTTATTTTAATTATATATTACTCTAAAATATGAATATATACCTTCCTCCTATGTACATTAATTACCATGCCTGAAAGTAGGTGGCAAGTTAATTCTAGGGCTCATTAAGACATTCACATTGTAACATCACAGTTGCTTTCAGATGGAAAGTAAAATAACAATAACATTGCTCAGCTTTTCTTTCAATTGGGGGATTTGGTACTAGCATCCAAAAATGAGGGAAACCATTCCCCGTTTGTTTTCTTGGGATTGTGTTACTTCACAGCATAATGGCTTCAAGTTCCATCCATTTACCTGCAAATTTCATGATGTCATCTTTTTTTACCGGTACATAGATCTCCATTGTCATCAGTCTACAGAGGTTTATTTTTTTAATATCTGGACTTCAGTTTCACTTTGACCCCAGATCTAGGGAAGACTATTCTTTAAACCCTTTTCTATTCTGTTTATAATAATGCTCATTAAGTTGGTTGTCCAGATATTACATAGATACTTGGTTTACCTGATAAATAATGATGTTTCCAATGATTATCTTAAACCATAATTTAAATTCAAACTTCCAACATTTAACAATTTCTGAGATCTGACTTCAGACTAACACTTTGTTTAATCCTACAATGCACAAATAGAGCCAAAATGATGTACTGTTCCTTTTCTTTATTGTATGAGTGTTTCCATATCTGTAAATTTAGTTGTACAAAATACTCTGGCCTACTGGAAAAGAAGCCACTTTGTTTACTGTATGTCACAGTCAGTGCTGAGAACTTTTTAAGCATTACATCTAAAGTGGTTATAATCTGGCTTCTACTTGACTTATATTTGATGCTTCAGGCCCTTGTTAGCCAAACTATTAACCTTCTTCCTATCATTTATCACAATCACACAACAGCAAGCACTTCTGCAAATGTTTTTGTACAAATAATGAAATCTTTCTAGACTCTTATCTAGTGGAAGAATTTTTCTTTTAATAAATGGTTTTTGACACCCTGTCACCTCTATTAAGTATAATAACTGTGGACAGCAGAAAGTCTCATTATATGGAAGAAAAATGGAAAATTATCTTAAAAACACAAATGAATATGAATGAAGATACAGACTTGGGATGTGTGCTCCTTTTGGGAACTTCCATTTATTCTGTCTTATGAGATAATAATACAATATAAAAGATGTTGATCAAAAATAGTAATTATAAAACTAGATAATATAAAATAAACACTATGAGATAAAGGTTCACGAGATTTACCTCTTATAAGATCTATGTTCATTTTCAGACAAAGAGGAAGTTGCAAACCCAAAGTTTAAGTCTCATGTATCATACCTTAGATAAGTAGGTAAGGGAGCTGAATTCAAAATTAGCACATTGTCCACAAAGTTTATTATATCTCCATGTAAATCTAAAGAGATAGTATACTTATATGTGATTTATTTACTGTAGAACTGAAGAACAGGAGAATAGATTTCTTTGACTCTGAGTTTTGACATTTTTTTTTGAGACAGGATCTTTCTGTAGCTGGCCTGGAACTAGTTATGTACACCAGGCTGACATGGATCTCAAAGAGATACACTTAGCTCTGTATTCTGGGTCCTGAGAATAAAGATCCCAACCCAAATACTTACTTTTAACCAGGAAAGTGAAATTGGAAAACAATGCACTTTAAAATCATGAAGGTAAGATTCGAATTGGCAACTTTTAAAATAATTGTAACTAAGCTTTCTTAGTTTCACAGCATGGTTTTCAGTCATGTTTCGACCCCTCCTCCATCAGTGCCCTCAACCCCCCACCAGACCCCATGAACTCTACAACACGTGGCAAGACCCATCCAGTCAAATTTTTGCACTCAGATGTTCGCAAGTGAAAATTCATCTGACACAGTCCAGTCAACTCACCAGGAGATGCCAAGTAAGGCTCACTATCCCTACCAGTCAAAAAGTGTTCAACAACTCTCAGCCTACAGCTGGCCCACCACACTCCTCCCTGCCCCCCTCTGGATCCCTGCACAATTAAATTGGAATAGGCCCTGTTCCCCAGGCCACCACTGCCCAAATTTCACATGTGCAAGCTTATGACAACAGTGAATCCTCCATTCTCATTCTCCTGTATTCATGAACCAGCCCTTGCCCTTACAAGCTCTCTGCCCTTCTTCCTCAATTGTTCCTGAGTTATGGGTGGGTGAGATTCAATACAGGAGTCCTACCAGAGACATACACTCTTCAGACTCTTATTCCCTCAAGCTTGTCCAGTTGTGGCCTTCTGTGTGCATCACACTCTTTTATATAGGGAAACTTCACTGGTGAAGGTTGAGGGCTCCGTTAATTTTCTCTCTAACCCTGTCTCTGCTATGTTCCACGAACCTTAGGTGCAGAGGTCTAACTGTATATCTGTCACCCATGACTGAGAATCTCTCAGTCATATATTCTCTGATTCTGACAAGTTGTGGAACTTTGCAGGAGCCTCCACTTTTTGCAATAGGAAATTTCCTGATGAGCTGTGCATGATATGCTTGTCTGTAAATATAAGGAACCATGTTTAGCTAATAGTAAGATATCTGGAGATATTGCAGAACTAAGGTTTTCTCTAGGATCTATGTCCTCTCAAGCTATGTGTATTTGGTGACAATTACAGTGCCTCTCATCAGTTCACTTCCATCGAGAAGGCCTTAAGTCTGATTAGGTAGCTATTGATCATCCCCCCCCCACCCTGCCCTGCCCTGCAGATAATAGTGCCACCATTGCACCAATAGGTGTAGCTTGCTGTACCAGTTGTTATAGACTTTAGGCCTGGGTTGCACCATTCCTTGATATTCTCCCTTAGCAGTTTGCATATTCATCGAGGTTTATGATAGCTAAAATTCAGGTAGAAAGTTCCAGGTCAGTTCCTGCTCCATTGCCTCAAGTCCTGTGGCCCAAGTATGCCCTGTCTTTAGCAGTAGGGTCTTATCTATTAGTTCTGTAAGATGACCAAGAGTTTTGTATTTTGGGAGTTCCCTGGACCACTCAGCCACAACTCATTACAATAATATTGTTGTATGTGAAAAACTACAAAGTCAATAAAAACTATTTAGAAAGGTGTTCCATGCACACTGTGGGGAACACAAAATTTCTGAGACCGACTATTACAAATATTGAAAATATGAGGTATTCTTTTGAATTAATTTGAAAGATATATAACATTTTTAAAGGAGAAGTTACACTTAATTTTAAATTTAATTTATTTTTGTATGTGTATGAATGTACTGTCTGCATGTAGGTTTGTGCACCCGCGTCATGCAACGCCGCGGAGGTGAGAAGAGGGTCTCGGATTCCCCTGGAACTGGAGTTCTCCTGGAATTGGAGTTTCAGATGGTTCTCAGCCGCCATGTGAGCATCCCTTTATTTTAAAGTCCTTCTTTACATCACATGCTCTGAACAGATGTTGAACGGAATTATGAATCATTTTGATTGTTTACTATATCAATTTTACAATGAGTATCTAAAATGATGAGCAATGGAAAAGATAATGCATTGTTCTTTCACTGTTATGGATATACACTTGCATGTGTTTGTCCTCGTTGTATGTGTGAAGAATGTAAAGGCAAATTATGTGTGCATATGCCCGTATATGTAATATAATTGTAGTATGTAAATCAGAGTCAATCTCCTTTATTTCATTGTGAATTATTATTAATATCTCTGAACCACAGATAAGAAAACTGAGGCTCATATGGGCTAACATTTTGTTCAAGTTCACCCACGCAATAAGTGAGAAGATAAAGACTGAACACAGACCTTCCTTCTACACTATGCAATTCAGTGTGAATTTATGAGAGCTTTATGATGAATGTTGATTTATGAATCTACCTAATTATATTATATCCCAATGAGGCCTCTCCTTCAAGAACTAATTATGTCAGTTCTTCCAAAATCATCTGTACATTATAGATCTGCTAGATAAAATTGATTTCTTTTTATTTTCTGCTAATCCTAAGATACATGTCGCTTTTAGATAGGCTCCAAATGAATATTATTTTCAATATGTCACCGTTTAACTGTTTCTTTGTATGTAGGAAGCTTTCTTTTTTGCCAAACAGGGACCACGAGGCCCCGCTAAGGGGGATGGGGACACTGTGCTGACTTTGCGAACACTGTGGGGAGCTGACCCTTCAGCCCAGAGGACAGCTGGCTACTTCCCCGTAGCCTGGCATGGATGATACTTTCAACCCAGCCCCCTTAGCCTAGACCCAGGAGACACTTGTTCCACTATTGGCCGTGGCTTCTCACCTGCCCCCAGCCTGGACAGGAATTTCAGGCTGATGGATGATCGCCTCCCTTCAGCCAATACCCACTCACAACACCAGCTACCCAGGTTGGTGATCCGCAAAGGAATCTCTTTCCAACCCACTGGCCACCTGAACGAACTCCAGGCCTACCTTAGCCTGTATGCGCACAATAATTAATTAAAATAATGGCTGGGAATTCTGTGATGATGTTACTACAAAATTCAAATTTATTCCTTGCTACAGCCTGCTTTTATAAAATAAATGACTTCAGTTCCCAGAGCCAATCATAAGTCCCCCTACTCCGTGCCACTGCACACCTTGCCCCACCCAGCATCACACATCTAGGCCATGCTGCTTGCTCCTCCTTGGGGCGGGGCCAGACCCTCAGCCATGCGGTGAGATGTGCTAGTTGGAAAGCTAGCCTGAAATTCGAGCTGGATTTCCTACATTTGTATGTTTGATATCTTTGATTGGGAAATTTATAAATTCAATGTGCTGCATATTTTTTTATGCTTAAAATATTTTTCAAGACTTCTAACATAGAGTTTGGATTCTTAAACATAGTTTTGACTCTCTCCAAGTTCATATTTATCTTATGGTAGACACGTTTCATGTGGTCCCTAGCCCATAGTGAATTTTTCAATGCCCTTCAATTACTATTCTTGACATGCCTTGAAATGGTTCTTTTGCTGCTCTCAAAGAAGAAATGGTGTCTGTGGCTATTAACAAACCTGGAAACTTGGATATTCATAGAAAATTCTCATAAAATAGTTTCTTAATGTGAGGAGACAATTAGCTGTAAACTGAATGCCATTTTGCTCAGACCATCCCTGGATTAGCTTACATAAAGTTGTTTCCCTCCTGGATAATGTGTTAATAATTAAACCTCACTTATATATCTGCCCCATGTGCTCTAAACACTTTTACATTTTATTCCTCCAGTTTAAAAATGAGGAAAAAAATACACAGCTACTTCTATGGCCTGGACCTTGCTTATCTCTGTAAGGCCCATATGGAAGGAACTTGTTCCCTAACATGGTACCAAGAAAGGATGTTGGAACTTCAGGTCATTTAGGACATGTGCTCAGAAAAAGAAGTGGGATTATAGGCTCTTCCACTCTTTTTCTTGTGACCAGGTAGCTAAATACTTTAAGGCTCAGAGTAGTCTGACATTGTACCCTCATACTTAAAAATGTCTGGATGTTTCTTTCACCTTTTTATTTAAGCAAGTTTAAAGAGAAAAGGCAGAAACTTATATTTTGATATAAACTCAACACCCTAATACCGCAAGTCACAGAGGCAAAGAGATGAGAGTTGGGAAGAAAACAGAAGGCAGAGAATGTAAGCCTTTTACTTTAGGTAGCTCAAGGTTGAGTGCAGCTGTAAAATGCCCAGCACTTCAGAGGCAGAAGGAAGCAAATCTCTGGGAGTACAAGGCCAGCCTGGTCTACATAGTGAGCTCCAGGCCAGCTGGAGCTAAAGGGATACCCAGTCTCAAAAGGACAAGAAAAAGAAAAGTAAAATGTTGTATACTGGGACATCTTCCTTTGTTGAAGACTTGACTACAGTATGGATGTGCATTGATCACTGCATTCTTTTTGGGGCCATTTTTGTAACAGATTTTTTAATATAATACTTTTATTGATGTTTTGTGTATTTCAGACATCATTTTTCAGTTCAATTTAGACATATTCCCCTTTCCCTCTTCCCCACCCCACCCCAGATCATGCATCTTGCCATAAAAGTCCTGTATCCTTCTCTCAGTCATTTTTTTTATGTTTAAGAATTCACATTTTCCTCCTTTAATTTTATATTACTCACACCCATATACAGTAATTACAGTGTGAAAATAAGTGGTAGGTCGATTCTAGAGCCCATTAAGAGATCTACATTATAACAACATAATTGCTTTCAGATAAAAAGAAGTATAACAATAATGCTGTTCAGCTTGCCTTTCAACTGGGGATTTGGTGTTAGCATCCACAAAAGAGGGAAACCATTCACCTTTTGTTTGTCTGGGACTGTGTCACTTAGCATAATGACTTCAAGTTCTATCCATTTACCTGCAAAGTTCATGATGTCATCTTTCCTTATACTGAATAGTACACCTTTGTGTACATGCCTTGTTTGCCAATTACCACGAAGTTACTCACAACAGATAAAGCAAAGATCCAGACAATCATACCAAAATACTTCAAAAACCTATTGAAATTTGAAAACCTAACAGAAATGGATGAATATCTGAAATCCTGGGAGCCAACAAAGCTTAACCAAGAAGAGATTGACAGTTTAAACAAACCCATAATATTTGAGGAAATAGAAGATGTAATAAAAAAACCTCCCAACTAAAAAATGCCCAGGCCCAGATGGATTCTCAACCATTCTTACTCAAACTGTCCTTCAACCATTACTAGTCAAACTGTTCAGAAGGATACAAACAGAGGGAATTCTCCCAAATTCCTTCTATGAAACCAGCAACACTCTAATACCAAAACCAGGCAAAGACACAACCAAAAAAGAAAGCTATAGACTCATCTCATTAATGAACATAGATACAAAAATTCACAAAAAATAATTGCAAATCACATACAGACACACATCAAAAAGATCATCCATCATGATCAAGTTGGATTCATACCAGCGATGCAGGGATGGTTCAACAAAATAGAAAACATGTCTAGTCAGCAGCATTTGTTTCCAATGCCCAAATCAATGCTCTCTGAACTTTGTGGTAATTGGACAACTTATGTAGAGCAAAGGAGGTTTTTGAGACATTGGATTCATATTGCCAGCTTAGATCCATGGGAAAATACTGCCGAATTGTTACTCACCACAAACAAGGCTCCTTTATATATTTATCTTCCACATATTTGTGCGTGCCTAAAAATATTCACCATTACAATTGGCTTCTAAGCATGGTGTTAGTGTACTGTCTGGTATTCCCTACCTCAATCAACCTATAATGTGACCTACTAGAAATTAAGCTTTCTTTTTTTTTTGGTCTTTTGGAGACAGGGTCTCCCTGTAGCCCCAGCAGTCCTGGAACTCACTTTGTAGATCAGGCTGGCCTTGAACTCACAAAGATCCTCCTGTCTCTACCTCCCAAGTGCTAGGATTAAAGGTGTGCGCCACCACGCCCGGCAAAATTAAGCTTTCTAATGCTAGCTTTTCTCAGGAATGAATAGTTTTGTTGTTCTTAAGGACAGTCTTAATTTATCAATAAAGAATATCGAATAAGGTATTTTTAGGGCCAGCAAAGTGGCTCAGTGGGTAAACGTAGTTGCCACCAAGCCTGATGACCTGGGTTTAATCCAGATCCACAAACCCACATGGTGGTAAGACAGAACTGAGTTCCACGAGTTATCCCCCTACGTTCATATGTGCAAATGGAATGTGTGCACATGTGCAAACATACACACATAATAAAATATATATTTTAAAATCTATGTTTAAGCAAGAACAAAGAACAGTAATGTTTTGTGTTGATAGGTTATGATAAGAGAGAGGCTTACACAAACCTAATAGTTTATTCCTGCTGGATAATTTTTTAACAACTTAAAAATACTGTTTCTTTTTATAAATAAGTGAAATATTACCTTGACAGTCTTTGGGATTTGAAAAATACCAGGTGATTTATTATTTCTGTCAGGAAACTCATAATTTGAAATGAATAAAATTAAAGAGAAGAGAATTGCATTTTTCTGTGCTTTGTAAATAATCTTGGATATTTTAACAATCTACTCTTTTTTTTTTTTTTTTTTTTTTTGGACTTTTCAAGACAGGTTCTCCCTGTAGCCCAACAGTCTACTCTTTTATATTAATTACTTTTTTCATTACCATGACAGACTTTCTGAAAAAAAGGAACTTCATAGAAGGATTTATTAAGGCTCAATTTCGGAGGGACTACAGTCCATCATTGGACATGCTGACAGCAGGAGTGTGAGGAGCTAGTCATGTGCTGTTAAAGTCAGGAAACAGAGAGATGAATACTGGTATATGGCAAACGTTTTCTTATTCTGCTTTTTACTCAGTCCAGCCCCCTAGTCCACAGGACTGTACAGTCCACACACTCATCCTTGGTCTTCCATCCTCATTTAAAATTGTCAGAAAACATTCACACAAACACGTTTGAAGATTGGATCATTAATGACATAGATGTTTCTTACTACAATACAATTGAAAATCAATGTTAACCAGTCCATAAAGTTTTAGTATTCTCTGGTTAAAATTTAAGGACAATGAAGTCCTATGAATAATTATTTTATAAATGTAGGCAAAGCCATAGTTCTGTTAACATGAATAAATTTGTTTTCAGTATTCCAGTGTTAGAGATGAATACTTTAACATGGATTGTTTTAAATTGTTTTAATTTTTTGCATTTAAAAAATTATTTATTTACTTATTTATTTATTTATTTATTTATTTATTTATTTATTTGTATGAATGTACTGTCTGCATGTAGGTCTGTGCACCCGTGTCGTGCAATACTGTGGAGGTCAGAAGAGAGTGTCGGATTCCCCTGGAACTGGAGTTCTCCTGCAATTGGAGTTACAGACGGTTCTCAGCGGCCACGTGGGTGCCAGGGACTGAACCCAGGTCCTCTGCAAGAGCAGT
This sequence comes from Rhizomys pruinosus, assembly GCA_009823505.1. Taxonomy (NCBI): domain Eukaryota; kingdom Metazoa; phylum Chordata; class Mammalia; order Rodentia; family Spalacidae; genus Rhizomys; species Rhizomys pruinosus. The sequence continues at coordinate 50,872 of VZQC01001670.1, forward strand.
CTGCACTCTCAACTGCTAGGCCATCTCTCCAGCCCATAAATTTTTTTTTAAACCCTATACTGTTTTCTTTTAAATACTAGGCTAAGTTTTAAAAAGAAATATATAGTTGATTTACTTTTCACTTCACTAGAAATAAATGATGCTCAGAACCTCTTTATGTACTTAGGTGTCATTTGCATTTTCAGTATGTATTCTGTTAAGTTCATATATTAATATAATTGATGTACAAAGCTTAGTGGTATCTAGTACATTCACAATTATTTATTTCAATTAGTTTATATTACTCCCTCTTTGCTTAATGTTAAGTTTATAGACAAATTTTTCTCTAGTATTTTACTATTTTATTACTTTTCAAATCTAGGTTTGATACTGATGTTGGTACATCTATCTTCTGGAATTTTTTAGCATTGTTCGCTGTATTGATATCATTTCTCTACTCCTATTACATTTACTTTTTAAAGATGATAACAGCTATAACTCAAATATATTTTAAATATATTTCTTATATGAAGAACATATGTTTATAAGCATTGTGCACATGTGATTATAAAGGAAAGTGTAAAAATTTTAGCAGTTAAAAAAGAAGATTCATATACAAAGTGAATCATTAATAATTAAAAATTTATTCCTAATTTTAAAAATTTGGAGTCATATAGTTGGCTCACTTGAGTTCATAGATGTATGATTGTGTCATATTAAATAAGGAAGCTTTTTAAACTACAAATTATTGTATTCATTACCTGGAAAATTAAACCAATTAAAAATATTCACCCAAACCAGGCTAAGATCCAGTGTTGTAAAGTTATATGAGACATGAGCTAAGTACCTAAGAGATTTCCAGTTGACTGTAAGGAAAATACAGTATACATGTAATGAAGTGTGTGGTTTTTAGTGTTTGGTACTCTTTTATCTGCAGTGTCAGCAACACAACATTTATACACCATCTTTTGTACAATCAAGTCTCACTGCCCTTGCACACTGGGGGATTAGAGAACACCTAATCCTTACATGGCTATTTTTAGTCAAATCACATATCAAGCAGTCTCTTTCCATGGAAGGACCTGGCTCTTGGCCCTGATTAGTATGCAATGTTATTTTATTTGATTTTTAATGCATTTTTATTTATTGGTATTGTGACTGTGTGTCCTGTGGGGTGGGGGTGCGAGGTGGCACATGCGTGAGATGTGATGGATTTTATTTTTTATACTGATGATGTCATTATGGGAATAGCTATATTCTAATTCAGGCTATGATAGAGATGTGCCTCAAGTTAGTTTTAATTAATGAAGAGAGAGAATCAGTTTTACTAATAGTCTCAACAGAAAAAAAAACAACTGGCAACAATTAGTTGTATACTTAACTGAATGGAGGTATGTTCACACAATGACATATTACTCAGCATTAAAAATTTTAAACCATAAAAGGGGCCACAGATAATAGTATTACTAGGCATAAAAGTTGTGAAATGTTGCATTTTTACGTTTTAATTATATGATACTATAGAAAAATATGAACATGATAAAATGACTGGTTACTAGGGTTTAGAGAAAGAATGTGAGTTGAATAGATTAGACATGGGGTAATTTAGAGAAGTTAAACTGTTCCATATGATACTGAGACGAATGTGTGACACTGTACATTTCTCCAAATTCATAAATATTACAAAAGTAGATGTTTTATTTTTGAAATTAAAAATCCTTTTTGTAGTCAAGACTGAAGGAAAAATTATAAACTACGACAAGAGAATCAAATTGTATGTGACCATATAATAGCACATCAGTTAAGGGTGTAGGAGGGAGAAAATGAACATACTAACACTGTGAATGTTTGGGATCGTTAACACCAAAGACAAAGGAACAGCACTTTAGACTGCAGGTAATAAAGTTGCTTCCCAATGGGGATGTGGGTTAATGGTTTTTATGCAGCTTTTCCCATAGAGTGGAAATGCATGGTTACAGCGAAGCATGAGACACAATAGGAGACATATTTTTCATTGTTCCGATGGGAATTTACCCCTGAGAATGGAAGGGAATTTCCGTGAGCATATAGAAATGAGTTAGATTTTTGAGGCCATGTCAAACCTTTTCTCATTTAATATAGACAGAAAGTTATAAATATTTATAGGTATGAATATTTATTCCATGAACTATCAGTGGAGAGAACGTGGCATCTCCACGGGAAGAACTTCATCTAGAGATTATATCTTGTTTCCTAATATCATTCTATAATAAAATAAACCAGACTTCTTGGGTAAAGGGATGGCTTGAAATAATTCATTTTCTTAGTGTAATAAATATATAAGGTTGGTATAGAAACCTACTAAACACTGCCTCAGCCAGTCAAAAACAATTGTGACACTGTACTGTTCCCATCATATGCCCATGAGGTGATGGAAGTGGCAGTTTCCCCCATGACTTACCTATCTTAGGCTTAGAACTCTCATCTGGTCATAAGAAAACACCAGACAAATTCAGGAGAGATTTCTTCAAAAATCCTCTACCAGTGCTTCCCAGAATTGCCAAGTCACGAAAACAAGAAGGTCTGAGAAAATCCAGTTGCTAGAAGGAGATTGAAGACACCTGACAAGTCACTCTGAATGGAGGACTGATAGAGAACCAATTTCAGCTGAAAATAAAGAAGGATTAATTAACCAAGGATTTCCTGTAATGATAGCAAATAGTAATAATTAGTAATAATAATAATCTATAAGAGTACTTTTTACATTACAAAATTAACTAAAGTTCTCCATCTCCTAGGTCACATGAATGGTTCTTTTTTTTTTTCCTTCAAAATTTTAACTTTCATTTTTGAGAATTTCATTCATTAGTACTGTCTTTGAATTATTTCAATTCTGCTTACACTCACCTCCTCCATGCTCCCCCGCACTACCTCTCAATGTCTTGTCATTTTCTTTATTATTGTTACATACAAATTCATATATATACATATATATATATATATATATAGAGAGAGAGAGAGAGAGAGAGAGAGATAGATAGATAGGTAGATAGATAGATAGATGATAGATAGATAGATAGATGATAGATAGATGATAGATAGATAGATAGATAGATAGATAGATAGATAGATAGATAGATAACTTCACTGAGCCGATTTTGTGGGTCTCCTGTGTAACTGTGTTTAGGGCTGCCCCCTGGGAATAGTTAACCATTTAGGGAGGTAGTCCCTGGAGAAAATTGATTCTTCCTCCCTCAGCATCCATTGACTGCCTGTAGCTCTTCACCTTCACATGGGACTTCATGATATGCCTCCCATCCCCCTTGCCATGTCAACTGGTTTTGTCATTGTGTTCTCCTTAGACTATGATACTGTGGAGTTTCATTGCTGTGGCTTTCCCATCTTGTTAGGAATACACCAACTAGCAGGAGGTGTCTTCTTCCCTTGGCAGTAATATTAACCTTGCCCCCTTTTCTGCTCTCCTCCCTGAGCTTTAGGGGTACAGCTTGTATTTTACAATCTTTCTGCTTCCTCTTCTGAAATGGTCCCTGCACCTTCAGTTGGTGATATTCAATACAGGACACCTACCCAGGGATATACACTCTGCATGCAGTCTCTTACTCTTTAATACTGTGTCAGTTGTGGCTTTCTTTGTGCATTGCACTCTGTTGTAAAAGGAAGGTTACTGCTGAGGAAAACCCTACTACTGAGGACAAGATATTGGATTCAGAACATGGAGGAATGGAGTAGGAACTGTCTTGGAAGCATTCTACCTGAAGTCTAGCCCTCATAACCCTAGAAGAGAGTATGTAAACTGCTAAAGAGGAGATCAGACAAGGATCCAACTCAGCCCTAAAGCTGGCACACCAAGCTACCCCAAATAGGTACATTAGTGGGGCTGTTATCTCTCAGGGTGGAGGAGCATAGTCCACAGGTACCTAATTGGACTTTAACCTGTCTCAATGTGAGTGAACTCATGAGTGGCACTGTAAACTCACCTGAATACACATGGCAGGAGAGTACATAGATCCTAGAGTAAACCCTAACATTGTCATATCTCTAGACAAATGAATGTCTTACTATAAGCTAAATGTATGTCCTTATATTCACAGACAAACACACTGTATACCACTCAACAAAGAAGCTTATTTTTGCAACAAACGGAGGATAC
>VZQC01001670.1:57500-74115 GCA_009823505.1 Rhizomys pruinosus
AGAAACATTGGCTTTTCTCTTCTCTGAGAACTTCCTGACGTGCATCTTTTTGGTCTTAAAACCCATAGTGAGTGTCTATAGTTATGTGAAATCATTTTTGCATCCTCTATTTTTTCCATTGTTTTACAATTGTGTGTGTGCATGCGTGTGTTTTGTGCCATTTATTATAAAAAAGCATGCTTTTTTATAATAAAGGTCTGTAATATAGCTTAAAAATCTGATACTTTAATTTGTTCACCCTTGTTCCTTTGCTTGATATTGTTTGAAGGCTATCTGGTATCTTTTGTGTTTTTATATGGATTTTAGGGTAACTCTTTTGTGTTTCTGTAAGAATGTCATGGGGATTTTGATCAGGATTGCATTAAATCTGTAAATTGCTTTTAGTAGGTTGGTAATTTTTCACAATAATAATTCTACTAATCCACTAATCCTAAGCATGGGAGGTCTTCCATTTTCTAAGCTTTCTCCATCTCTTTCTTCAGAAATTTAAAAGTTTCATTTATAGAGTTCTTATATCATTTTGGGTAGGCCTACTCCTAGACAATGTTTTAGCTATTGTTAATGAGAGTGTTTCCCTGATCTAGTTCTCAGCATTCTTGTTACTATTACAGGAAAGACTACTGAATTTCATGAGTTTATTCTTTATCCTGTCCCATTCCTCAGTGTTTTGTTTTCCTAGTTGTTCTCTAGTGTTTTTTTTTAATTTTAATGTATAATATCATTTCCAAATGGAGATAATTTGAGTTTCTTTTCCTAAGAATACCATTTAATTTCCATTTCTTTCATCATTAGTCTAATGACAGAGTCAAATCATGGGTTGAAAATTAGTGATGAAAGTGTACACCTTACTGCATTCATGATTTTCTCGGATTGCTTCAAAATTTTCTCCAGCCATATAGTAAATCCAGATTGAGGAGAAAGAAAAAAAAAAATTAGAAAGTAAAATGAAGAACATTTTTAGGTGAAGCTAATTTATCTTTGAAAAGCATGTTGTTTATTTTTTTATTAGACAATATTTTTTTCAGCCCAATGGAGTTAAAAAGACAGCAGCTATGTTCATCAGGATGCTTTCTTTCACTCTCTGAGACTGAGATGATACATCAAAATTTAAATGTTGAGGTGAAATTTATCATTCTGCATAGTCAGTTTGGAGTTAGAGAAACATTACTGAAAATGGTAAATTTCACCTTTGTGTAGATCAAAAAACCACTAATAGATAGGTGGATCTCTGTGGGTTCAAGGCTGGCCTGGTCTACAGATTGAGCTCAGGACACCTGGTACTAAAAGGGAGACCCTGTCTGGCGGGGTGGGGGAATGAGCGGGAACATGGGTCTAGATTTGTGAAAAATAAATAAATAAATAAATTTATGTGAAAAAAAAGAAATTATTTGGTATGTTTTGAGTGTCTTGTCCATGACTCATGTTGAAATGGAATTATCAATGTAATAATATTAACAGATGGGACTTTTAAGAAGTCATCAATCAGATCGGCTTGGCTCTTCTTATCCATTAATTAATACCATTGTAAAAGGTGCCTGCCTGTGCTGGATAGCTTTAGTGTCAACTTGACATACCTGGGTTGAGGGAGCCTCAATTGGGGAATTGGCTCCATTGGATTGGCCTGTGGCCACGTCTGTGGAGTATTGTCTTGACTGTCAGGCAATGTGGGAGGGCCCAGCCCACAATGAGTAGTGCTACCCTGGGAAGGTTGTCATGTACCGTATAAGAAGGCAGGCTGGGCATGAGCCAGGGGAGCAAGCCAGTGAACAGGATTCCTCCATGGCTTGTGCTTCAGCTCCTGCCTTCAGGTTCCTGCCCTGAGTTCCTGCCTTGGGCTTCCTAAGTGATGAACTGTGACCCAGGAGAAGTAAGCTGAATAAACCCTTTCCTCCCCAAGTTGGTGTTGGTCAGAGAGTTTTGTCACAGCAATGGAGGACAAACTAGAACACTGCCATTGGCTCTTTTATGTATGCAAGCTCTCTCTCCACTGCATCCACTCTTGCCCTTCCACTCTCTTGTTCTGTAGTGGCCATCAACTGGGTATAATGAGAGAATGCTCTAAACAGATGATAAAACCATGATATTGGGGTTACCAGACACCAAGAATATATAAAATGAGAGATGACCTAGTGGTTAAGAGCACCGGACTGCTCTTGCAGAGGACCTGGGTTCGATCCCCAATACCCACATGGTGGCTGAGAACCGTCTTTAATTCCAGTTCCAGGGGAATCCAACACCCTCTTCTGATCTCCACAACATTGCACGACATGGGTGCAGAAACATACGTGCAGACAGTACATTCATACACATTCAAAAATAGAGTAAAAACCTTTTATAAATATATAAAATATTTGTTTATAAAAACCAATGACAGTTCAAAAAAAAAGCACACTGAGGCAGCACTCATTGAAAAGTCACTGTAAAAATCAAATGTATGTAATTCAGTCAAATATATTTTTGAAGATGTAGAAATGTCATATCACTTTATGTTAATGCTATTATTATTTTAGTAATGTCTTAAGAAATCTTAGTGATGCTAATTTATGATCAACTTTAATCTTTGGTTTTTTAATCATTATTTTTAAAAATGCACCTTCACATGCCAGTCTTAGCATCCAAACTCCTTATTTGTAATAGTAAGCTCTAAAATGTGTTTGGTAATAACAGTGAATTACCTCAGACTTCCTATCATATAGGGAATCACCACTGCAACTATGGTTCTCACTTTTTCCCTCAGTAATGAGAATGCTCAAAGCCCCTGATCACTCACAGAAGCTAATAAAATCAGTGGTCCCTGAGCAGGTGTTAGTTTTATCTGAGCCATTAAGAAGGAGACAATGACAAATACTAACAAGATCCTTTCTGACATTGTAAACCGGGAAAAGATCAAGCAACAAACTTAATTTTGTTAGGGTCCACTTCCTCGGCACCTCAGCTCATGAATCGATTATCAGCATATCCCTCACTCTTTCTCAAAATCTCTTTTCCCATACATGCAATTTTTTCTCTCTTCTGATATTTTCTCTTATTAAACTATTTTATGAATATCTCAACTTTCATTAATAAAATGAATGTGTCTTCCCACCTCTTCCATGTTTTCCAAGGAAGGTTTCTACTCCCTTCTACCTGACAGCTGTACTGTAAGGCCTGGTATGCTTGTGTTATATTCTAGTACTCAGTACTAGAGGTTCTCAAAGTCATGATACAAGCAGGACAGATGGGGCAAACCACCTGAGTCAGAATTAACCTAAAGTTATCCCCCTTTTTTACAATGGCATGGAAAAAATATCCTTCCATTTTTAATCCACGTTACCCAGCAATTTTGGCCACAAAACTGTGTTAGAAGCCAGGCCAATAAATCTGTGACATTTGCTTAGAACTTTTATTCTTGTTTCAAGCTCTTTGATTATATTATTTACACTATTCATTGTCATTTGTGATTCATCATTCTTAACTTCCTAATAAGTGAGCTTACAAGGTCAAAGAAACAGAATATAAAAGATCAGGACACTTTAGGGAATTTTTGTGTGTTTAAAATATAAAGTGTTGCTCCAAGCACTCAGGAGGCAGAGGCAGGCAGATCTATATGAGTTTAAGGCCAGCCTGGTCTACAAAGTGAGTTCCAGGACAGCTGGGACTAAAGGGAAACCCTGTCTCAGAAAGACCGACAAATATTTATTTTTTTCAATCAATCAATCAATCAATCAATCAATCTATCTATCTATCTATCTATCTATCTATCTATCTATATCTATATCTATATCTATATCTATATCTATATCTATATCTATATCATCTATATATATAGTGAAATGTCTGTTGAGGTTTACACTATTTGATGAGATTTTCTCCTAACACTGCACATTTTTCCCATATTTTTTATAAAAGATTTTGGGAAAAACCAGTTCTAATGCTCTAAATGTTTTTGTTTTTACTCTTTCCTTCCCACTCCCAGCCTCCCTTTCCCTTCCTTCTCTGCTTTCTCCATTTCCTCCCTTCTTAACTCTCTTCCTCCTTTTTCTAAAACATTGCAATAAAGAATTTGAGAACTTGAGATCTTAGTAAATAGACAAAGAGAAAGAGAGAGAGAGAGAGAGAGAGAGAGAGAGAGAGAGAGAGAGAACTGTTGTTTCACCTGTCTTCAATTCTTACTGGCAAGTGCATCTACTCTGTGGCTGCTACTGCTTTTGCCATTCTTCAAAGACATGAAGACATAGCTTTTTAACCCTAATATGACTGAGATCATGTCTTCCAATAATCCTTCAAACCTTCAATGCCAGATGGGGACTACTGAGATATCCAGATTTTGGACAGAGCGGCTACTGGGATTTCAACCTCTTCAGAGTGTAGACTGCCATTGTTGGACTACCCAGGCTTTGTCATGGAGGCCAGTGCAGGAAGATCAACATAGGACACACGCTTGCTGGACCTCATTTGGGTTGCCATGGTGGGGAGGGACCCCAGTGTGGAGCACGGGGGCAGGATTAATGGTTGTTTGGGCTTGCCAAGGAGGAACCTTCAAGCACTTCCTTGGTGAAAGCATGACATCTTTTAGCCAAAAAACAAACAAACAAAAATCCTCCAACTCAGGTGTGTATGTATGTATGTATGTTGTATGTTATTATTTATGAATATTATATATTATATGTATATATATATATATATATATATATATATTATATTATATTATAATACAATTAGAAAAAAACAACAACAACCACAAAAGGGGGAGGGGGAAGGACTGAACTAGCTGAAGTTCTCCTCCAAACAATAAGCTTCTGGTTTGAAAAAAAATTATGGAAAGACTTGGAAAAAGATGCAAGACACGTATGCAGTGTGAAAGAACACAGGTGGGGGGGCATGGAAAAGGAAGTGACTCTAAATTCAATTGAGAAATGATGTATGATGTGTGGGAATAGTTCAATAACAATAATAAATTAAAAAATAAAAACTGAATTTGAGGTAGCTGCTGTTAAGTTCACTAACTTGGATTCAAGGAAACACGTGGACAAAAGGAAAATTAGATGCCATATAGGGGAAAAAAACAATAGGACAAAGAGTTCAGTGTAAAAAAAATGAATTGAAGCTAAAACCCAATTTTTAACTCCTAGTGTTGAAAGCAAATGGAATTTTTCCCTCAGTATATAATTTTATTGAATTTTGGTGCATTTCTTTATAAGTTAATACTTTTATTGATGTTTTGTGTATTTCATACATCATTTGTCAGTTCAGTTTACACATATGCCCCTTTCCCTGCCCCCCTCCCAACCCCAGTTCATGCACTATGCCATACATGTCCTGTATCTTTCTCTCAGCCTTGTTAAAGATTTTCTTTGCAGAAGTTTACTGTTTTAGGCAGAATTTAACTGTATCAGTCAGTTCTTTGACCAGTCCTTATGTTGTTGTTGTTCCCTCCCCTTTGTATTGCTCCAAAATATACCTATATAAACATCACATATATTCCAGAATTATGTCCTCTGGGAATAAATGTGCAATTTTGAGTACAGAACATTTATTGATCATTTGCTTTCCCTTTACTATGAAGTGTCTACATTGTTTGCTGCTTAATCCTATTTTCCTTAACAGATTTACAGTGCTGTTATAATTTCTGAGTTGCAGACTTCAATGCCCATTTTGGAAAAATATTTTTCTATCTGTAGATTGTTCTTTTTATAGGTCCTGTACAATCATGAATTAATATTAAATATGCATGCATGTAAGCAGAATATTCAGTGAATTCCTTTATAGTTTTCTTTTTAGATAAATCATCTAAAAGTGTTCTTTTTCTATCACTGAATCAACTAATTTATTCCTCTAGCTAATTCTTCTAAATATTTTAATTATTGCTCTTTATATTTTATTCACCTTTTAGTTATCTTGGTTGCCGATAAATATTATTATAGCATATATAAAATGTTAAGTATTTACTTAACTTATTTTTAATGTTAAATTCTATCTTGTTCAGGGTTTTCTCAATTACCAAAACCACCAATAGTAGAAAAAAAAAAATATATATATATATTAAATCAGCTTATTTGACAATAGTAACTAGAGCCGAACACCTGAGAGGCTGAAAACCTTGTAGTTATTCTCTCCTTGAGGCTGGGTACTTCAACATCTCCAAATCGGTAACAAAGTCCTAGAGAGTTGTTCCAGGTGTGCTGGTCCTTATTTAATGATGGAATCCTGGAATCACTGGTCCTGATGTCAACAAATGAATAAAGAGCAACAGGACAAATTAACTTATGATAGGGAGGTCCTAAAAGCCACAAGATGAATAATTTTGATTCTTCCATGCAGTTTTGATCTGGGCAGCTACCAGATGTTACACCGACATTTGGGTTGGGTCTTCACATCAATAAAATAATTAAGGAAATTCCACAATTGACATTTTCTACTCTACCGATACTACTTTGTGGCAGGTTGACATTAAAACCAACCTTTATAACCATCAAATGGAAAAAAAAACATAAAGAAATGAAGAAATAAAGAACAAAAGAAAGAAAGGGGGAAAGGAGAGGAAGGGAGAGGGAGGGAAGAGAGAAAAAGAAAGAAATAATGAAAGAAAATAGAAAGAAAGAAAACTAGAATAAGGAAAAAGAAGAGAAGGTCAAAAAGGAAGAGGAAGAAGAGGAAGAGGATGGCTTAGTACAGGAGGAAGAGAGAGAGGAAAAAGCAGAAAGGGGGTGAAAAAGGAAAACCAAGTTGACTGTTAGGCGACCAATAATGCTCAGAGTAAATAAATGCATTTATGTGTTGATAAGTTGCTAAGGTGTATCCCACTGGTATAGCACAATGTGGAGCTAAAATTGTAACTAGAAAAATTAGAGGTGCAATGTAGCTTTTAAAAAAACCCATGACACATCTTTTAAATATTCATTTTTATTCTTCAAATTTTGATACATGAATACAGTGCATTTTGATCATAACAACCCTTCACTCCCCTCTCTCCTCCTCCAACTCCCTTAATGCCTCTATTGTATAATTCATCAAACAATAATTCCCAATCAAACCCAATAGTCCCAGGCCCCAATCCCTCATCTGAACTCCTGCATTACAATATTCAAGATAACCCCTGTCCAGTCAAGCTTCCAAACTCAAATGTCCTTCTATGCAAATAGATCACTGGAGTCTAGTCAGCATATATAGAAATCCTAGGTAAGGCATATTCTTCCTCATCCAGCAGTACATAGATTCTTGTAGGTCCAAGACCAGGGCCAGTCTCCCACCCATTTCTCTTGCTCTACTTTGAGAGCTTGTCCCCCAGTTGGCATATGTTCCATGTCTGGTGCCTTCATTGCCACAAGTTTACCCGTGAAAGCTTCATGCACCAGCCCTGGTTCTAACAATATTTCCACCCCCTATTCTACAATGATCCCTGAGCTCTCAGTGATTCACTCCCATTGAGAGGGTTCCAAGTCCTATTTGATAGCTGTTTAATGTCCCTAGCTAGACAACAGTGTGTCTATTGAAGCAATAGAAGTAATTTGCTGGACACCACATCATGGTTGTTAGGCTTTGGGGCTGGGTTGTACTGTTGATGGTTTTTCTTCTTTAGCAATGTGCAAATTGTCTAGCATTATGAGCTCTTCAGATAAAAGGGTCCCAGGTCAGTCCCTGTTCCATTACCCTAAGTCGTATTCCTGAAAAAAATGTCTTGTTCTGAAAAGTAGAGTCCTGTTTTCTATTTCTGGTAGATAATCAAGAGCTTTGTTTTGAGAGTCACTTGGATCACTCTCATCAAACATTCAAAGAGATCTATCCTCTGTCTTGCATTGTCTTCCCTGCCACACAGCCCCCAGTCTGCACCACCCATACACTAATATTCAGACAGTGTATGTGAATTTCTCGTGGGGTATCTGTGGCATCACATTATACTCTGTGTTTCCTAGCTTCCCAAGGTCCAATCATCTCTATTCTTTCTTCTTCACTTACTACCCCCCCTACAAAAAACCAAGATTTTGGAAAATAGAGTAGAAATTAAGAACAGGGGGAGATTCATTAATAGTTTCTAAGAATATCTATCCTTAAAGAGAAGTTTAACCTCACCTGTGATCATTGCAAGAGAAATTAAGCAAGAAGAAACTGTTCCTAGGTAGACAATTGTCATCACCCTTTGTTGGAAGCATTCAGCATAGTCCAGTCTATGGAGTAGCTGAGGGTGTACAATGGCATGGCTATTCTGAAAGGCAGTCACATATAATAAATTTATATGTGCATCCTGAGATTTATGGAATTGAATGTGATTACACAATGCAAAAAATAGTCACCAGGATTAGAATGTGTGTCATTAAAGTTTCTCTTATCCTATATAGATCTATCCTGAGATATTTTGCTATATTTCCCTCACAACACTGAGCCTTAGTTCAAGACATAAAACATACTGAATAACAGTACTGTTCCTAAGCATGCATTTGAGAAGTTATAGGATAAGTTTTAGAATTTTTCCAATAATTTTTTTATTTTATGATAGTGACATTTGGTTATTAAGACATGAACACAAACACCCCATTCACATTCTATGCTATAGTGGTGCACTTAAGGCTATTTTTTCTAGTTGTCTGTTACTGGCTGGCTGCCATCATCATTCTATATATTTTCATCTGTTCTAAGGAAAGAACCAAAACTTAAATTTATTTCCCTGAATTTATACACATTGTGGAATAAGCTGTTTCTGAACTGATTTTAAAGTTGCAACAATGACTTTTCTAGTTAATTTTTGTGTAGACTTTTTTTTTATTTATGCTGTACTTTTGGCCCAAATGGCCCCATACAATTTTTAATGCCCAGAAATTTTGACAAGGTATGAGCCATTCTTGAATGTGAGTAGAACAGTTCATTATAGGACATAGTCTGAAGAAAATGTTCCAATGATAAATACTTGTAGATTAGAGGGTCTCTACTCACTCATCAGAGAAGCTTCTTCTTTCAGTAGATTGGAATTAACACAGAGACTCACACTGGTCAAATTTGAAGAATAAGAGCATGGGGACTGCTTAGCCCTAATTGGGACATCTATAACACAGGCATCCTCTAAGACTCAGAGATCTGCAGAAGAGTGGGCTCAAAGATTTTGAGAGCCAGAGGTGAGGGGAGGTCAATACAAGGAAACTGTTTTCCAGACAGCAGGGCAATTGCATATGAACTCACAGCAGTTGTGAGAGCTTACACAAGAGCTACCCAAGTTCAAACCAAACAAAATCTTTCATGAAGTAGGAAAAGTGGGCATGAGTTCCCACCTATAGCTGATGACCTGTAGTCATTTATGAGCTGTTTTAAGAGTAATAACCAGGGCTGGAGGAAGTCTCAGCACTTAAGAGCACTAACTGCTCTTGCAGAGATCCTGGGTTTGATTCCCAGCACCCACATGGTATCTAGCAATTATTTGTAATTCACATTCTAGGAAATACAAAACTCACTTCTGACTTCAGTGAGCACTGCACAATATAGTTGCACTTATACATATATTCATACAGGCAATACAATCATACACATAAATTAAAAATGATAAAATATATTTAAAAGAAAATGGTAATAATCAGGTTTATTTAAGGGTTTGGTTCTTTGTGTTAGCTACATTTCAGTTGCTGTAATAAACCACCACGACCAAGGCAACTGGCAAAATGTATTGTTTATTGAGCTTACAGTTAAGATGGCTAAGAATCCATTATTGTTCAAAAAAAGAAAAAAGCTGGGCGTGGTGGCTCATGCCTTTAATCCTAGCACTCAGGAGGCAGAGGCAGGTGGATCTTTGTGAGTTCAAGGCCAGCCTGGTCTACAGAGTGAGTTCCAGGACAGCTGGGGCTACAGGGAGACCCTGTTTTGAAAAGATGGAAAAAATACAACAAACAAACAAACAAACAAACAAAAAAGAGTCCATTACAGCAAGGGAGGCATGGCAGGAGGCAAACAGAGGAGAAAGCTCAGCACTCACATCTGCAAGCATGCACAGGAAGCAGAGAAGTCCTGTCAGTAGGAATGGGGCTATGAAACCTCAGTTCATATGAACTTCATATGAACCCTTGTGAAGTGTTTTCTCCAGCAAGGCCATACCCCTTAAGAATTCCCCAAAACCACCACCGAATGGCAAAATTGTGCTCAGTTATTTGGACACTATGTAAGATATTCTTCCTTTAAACCACTTTGATAGGTCGATCAAGCTTCAAGAGTATTTAAAAACGAGAAATTGGGCACTTGGAGAATAAAAAAAGATGAATAAATTAAGTTTCTGTGAGGATTGTAATACACTTTCCCATCATCATTTTAGGATCTTCTATTGTGTTTGCTCATGTTGTCCCTTTTTTTCTGTCTATTATTTCTTCCATTTGTTTTCTTTGAGCTCATTTCTACACTGTGTTTCTGTTTTCAGGTTTGTCCATTCTTTTGTTAACAATACTGTTTTAAGATCTAGAAAGGTGGCCTTGCAGTAAAGAGTGCTTGCTGCTCTTGCCCAGAGGACATGAATTGGACTCTCACCAAACTTGATGGATGGCTCACAACCTCCTAGGATTCCAGCTCCAGGGGATCCAAAGCCCTTTCCTCGCCTCTACAGGTGTTCACAAACCCATGTGCATGCACAGGTGTATATGCGCACATGCACACACACACACACACACACACACACAGAGATTTACAGACATACACATAAATAAAAATGGAATAAGTCTTTAAAATATTATGTTATTTATTCTTTTTTATTTCCTATACATATGCAGTTTATCTGTCTGAACATATTTGGAAAATAAGTCTTAGAGCACATAACCCAGTCGAGAAATCATATTGAATTGAGGTGTGTGTAACCTTCTTCCTTGTCCTTCAAAGTCAATAGTGCATTGCTCACAAAGAGTTAACAATTTCTTTAAGGTTAGTTGATACAGAGCCTTGAGGAAGAGGTGTCTTTTCCTAGGATTCTGGGACTGATAAGACACCTGTTTGGGGGATTATGGGAACAGATTATCATGTCTCCCATGCTGTTTGTGCATTCATCAATGAAGGTCTGTTACTGGGTCAATAACTACAGCCTTTGGAAACAATCACCAGTTTTCTTACAATAGTGATGTGTTTTGAACAGCTTGAACACTTATCATATGTAAACTGTAGGTAAACTTTAAACCCTAAGCTTCCTCAATAAAAAATGATAAAAATAAAGCTTCTCAAGAGAGCTGCAAAATGCTCCTGAGAAGTACAAACCTGAAAATTCTTGCTCTAAATTTCAGTTTCTTGGCACCAACCACACCAGGACATCTGCAAGTGGGTCTAAATCCAATCTGACAAGTGTCTTTATAAAACTTATAGAGTCAGGCATTCAGAAGTGGCACAATGTGACCACCAAGGCAGAGAACCTTTGTGATTTCAATACAAGAAAGACCAAAGATTGCTGAGAAAATCAGCCGTGAAAGAAAGAATAGAGCATCCTTTCCTAATAACTTTACTGAGAGAGTTTGGGTTTCTGATCTATAGAACTCAAGGTAGATCAATTAACTAATTTTTTTTTTTTTTTTTTTTTTTTTTTATTGCTTGAGTCATAATGTTTGGTAAATTTTCTTGCTTCTCAAGAAGCTAGAGAAAGAATGGCAGACAATTTTGGAGAATTACCAAACTGTCATATAATATATCGCCCAATATTCCATCAAATGATTATATGGCAAATTCTCCATCTCCATATCTATCCATTTCAAATCCATATCCCCAAAAATTCCCCACTCCCATCCCAAATATAATTAAATCCAATTATCAATCATCAAAATCCCCCTTAAATCCCCCAATCCATAAATCCTCACAATCATCCCCAATCAATAAATTCTAAATCTCATAATCCATATCATAATCAACCCCAAATCATAAATATCAAATAGCAATCCCTCCAAAATATCCTCAGTATATCGATCAATATCCTATCATAAATCTAAATTACATTATTCCACCCACACATCAAATCAACATATCCATCAAATCATAATTTAATCCATCCATAATAGATATATCAATCATAGATCCCAATCCAATCAATAAAAAATATAACATTAATCCATCAAATCTCTATATTCAATCGTTTAAATATCATCATTAAATCTTTAATCAAATACCATCATATATATTCCCTATTATGCACAAAATCACCCACTAAATAATTCAATCCCATCAAATCCAAATATAATTCCCCATTCTATAAAAAAAATTCCTTAATCCCCAAATCTAATAAATTCCCAAAATATAATCACTATATTAATTATTAATTATATATCAAATCAAATATCACCCCATCCCATATATATCCAAAAAATCCATCCTCCAAATATGATATTCATATTCAAAAAAATCCAAAATCCCCATCACTCACCCCTCATCCAATTCCATCAATCCATCTCCCCTTCAATAATATAACAAAATATCCCAATAACCTTCATCAATCCATTAAAATATAATAATCCCTTCGCCATCATATATCCCTCCCATCATATATCCCTAATCTCCCCAATATAAGATATCAATCCTAAATATCAAAATAAAATTTTATTAATCCCCAATCATTGCATCAATGAAGGTCTGTTACTGGGTCAATAACTACAGCCTTTGGAAACAATCACCAGTTTTCTTACAATAGTGATGTGTTTTGAACAGCTTGAACACTTATCATATGTAAACTGTAGGTAAACTTTAAACCCTAAGCTTCCTCAATAAAAAATGATAAAAATAAAGCTTCTCAAGAGAGCTGCAAAATGCTCCTGAGAAGTACAAACCTGAAAATTCTTGCTCTAAATTTCAGTTTCTTGGCACCAACCACACCAGGACATCTGCAAGTGGGTCTAAATCCAATCTGACAAGTGTCTTTATAAAACTTATAGAGTCAGGCATTCAGAAGTGGCACAATGTGACCACCAAGGCAGAGAACCTTTGTGATTTCAATACAAGAAAGACCAAAGATTGCTGAGAAAATCAGCCGTGAAAGAAAGAATAGAGCATCCTTTCCTAATAACTTTACTGAGAGAGTTTGGGTTTCTGATCTATAGAACTCAGGTAGATCAATTACTATTGCTTGAGTCATAATGTTTGGTAAATTTTCTTGCTTCTCAAGAAGCTAGAGAAAGAATGGCAGACAATTTTGGAGAATTACCAAACTGTCATCACAGACAATCCATATTTCAGATTTAACAAAGCTTTTAGCTTGATGCCAGTGACAATTCTTCAGAAATAAGAAAATTCATTCATTAATGATATGTAATAACTTGAAATAAATCTGTTATTTATATGAGAAGATGAAAATAATTAACAAAATATTAAAAATAAGAGTAGAATATACACAAACATGTATTTCACTCTTTCTTAAGATATGACTTTATTTAATATATAACAGCTGTTTCCTTATAATACCTAATGAAAACTTATATTCATAGTCTATTAAATTAAGAATAAACAATGCATTTTGCAGGACACTCAGGAGGCCAGTGAATGCAGAGTTATGTGCGAATAGCATGGAATCCAGCACCAGCAGCCTGGTACTCAGGGCTCAGGCAGAAAACAACACCTCTCTTTCCTGATGGGCATGGGCAAATATACCCAGCCACCAGAGTGAGGCTCAGGAGGCAGGTGCACTCACAGGTGAGCTGGAACCACTCAGGAAACCACCTCCAATGGCCTGGGTCTCAGCCCCCCGCCCCCAAGCCTCCTCAAGCTGGTGATGGTGTGGTGCAGATGAGCCAGTGGATGCAGTGTTAGTGATTCTAGGCCACACAGCCAACAAAGTTAGAGGAACTGCTGGCAGGAAGCAGAATGAGTGACCAACCAGTCCTCCATATTAACATTTGAGAAATAAAAAAAAAAAACACGTTCCAAAGACACAACATAAAAACCTGAGAAAAGCTCATAATAAATCCATGACAAACACTACCAGTCTTATAGAAGATCCCTTCAACAAGATCCCCCTGGAAGGAAATCAAGACACAGACCTTTCAAGAACAATTATAGACATACTCAAAGAAATCCAAGAATTTAAGGAACAAAGCAGAGAAATAAGGGGAGAGAATGAAAAACTCAGGAAGGAACTAGAAGCAAAGAATGAAACAAATCCAGAAAGAACTAGAGGGAGAAAATGACAAACTCTGAAAAGAGCTACCAGGAGAGAATGACAAACTCAAGAAGGAAGTGGAAACACTGAAAAGATCCCAAGCTGAAATGAAGAAAGAAACTGACCATGGAAGCAAGGAGCTACAAGAAGAGAATGAAAAGCTCCAAAAGATGCTGGATGGGTTGTGGGAAAAAAACTCACCCACTTCCGGTGGGAATGTAAACTTGTACAACCACTATGGAAAGCACTGTGGAGAACCCTTAAAAGACTTGGAATGAGCTTACCACATGACCCAGTCATAACACTCCAAGGTATATACCCACAAAACACAAAACTCATCCTACTGCAAAGACACATGCACCACAATCTTTATTTTTTTTTACTTTTTTTTTTATTTTTTTTTAGCATAAAAAAGTAGTACTTTTTTGTGGAAGCACAACCATCTTATATTAACAGCTTCTCTTCACAATAGCAAACGGCTGGAACCAACCCAAATCGCCCTTCACAGACGAGTGGATAGAGAAAAAGTGTGGTACATCTACCACACTGAATTCAGTGGTAAAAGAAAGATGGCATTACGAACTTTGCAGGTTACATGGATGGAGCTCGAGGCATCATAGCTGAGTGAAATAACGCAGTCCCAAAAAACCAGAGAATGGTTTCCCTCATTTGTGGATGCTGCACACAAATCCCCAGACGTAAAGGCAAGCTGAATGACATATTGTTATATTTCTGTTTATTCCTAGAACAGCAACTATGTCGTTTATAATGTGAATCTCTCGACAGACCCTAGTGTGCACCCACCAATTATTTTCAGAATTTGTAATTACTCTATATGGGTAGAGAGTATGCTATCCATATTTTAGGACTTAATATAAAATTAATGGAGGGAAATGTTGAATTCCTACGCATTAAAAAAAAAAAACTAGAGAAAGATACAGGACAGTTATGAGATCATGAATGCAGTGATTGGGGGGGTGGAGTCGGGGGTGTGGGAAAGGAAGGCAAATATTACTGAACTGAATGATGAAAAATGATGTTGACATACACAAAAATCAATAAAAAGCACAATGGAAAAAAGAAATTACCTTCCTCTCTTTTGTCCTCATAGATTCAAACAACCAATAACCTGAATGACTAGAAGCAGAATGGATGAAGCAGAATAACACAAACAACTAGAATGCTCAAGTAAAGATTATGAAAATTAAAAAAAAAAAAACACACAAGATGGAACACAGGGAAATGCAGGACACAGTGAAAAGATCAAATTTCCACATCATAGGGGGATAGGGAGGAGAAGAAATCTCAAGAAACAGTAATGATAATCAGATCTTCAACCAGATAATAGAAGAAGTTTTCCCAACAAAACAGACCACACCCGTGCAAATGCAAGGAAGCACATAGAACCACCAAATAGGGAAAGACCAGAAAAGAAATTCCCTTGTCATATCTAGTTAAATGCGTTAGATGCTCAAAACCAAGAGCACACTAGTTGAAACCCCCACGAGAAACAAGTTTTCATATAACGGGAACCATTCATCAGTGCTACAGCGGTGAACATCTCAGTGAAACTATGACAAAGCTCAGAAGAACGAGCCCAAATATATTCCTTGCTGATAAACAACCGAGTGCCAACACCGCGATTACTATTCCCAGCAAAAATGCAAATATAGTGTGAAGGAGACGAAAGAACTTTAATGACAAAAACAAAATAAAATCATATAAAAACCACTTCAGAAAGGTTATCAACAAGCAAATTCAAAGAACAGAAGAAGGGAGAAACCAACCAGCACTAAAGCCGAGGAATTAAAATAAAAGCATAATAGCATCAATAAAAACGCAAACCAAGAAAGGAAACAAAAAATAAGATGAAAGAAAACAACACACATCTATCAATAGTAACCTGAAATATTAAGGGTCTAAACTCCCCAATCAGAAGCCATACACAGGGAGAACGGATAAGGAAACTGAATCCATCTATATGCATAGACCAAGAATGGGAACAAAAAATAAGTTGAAGGGAACAGACACACATCTCTCAATAATAACCTTACTTATTAATGGCTCTAAACTCCAAATCACACAAGCATAGACTGCAGAGTGGATTAGGAAAAAGAATCTATTTATATGCTTGCTGTAGACCTATCTCAACCTCAAGGAAGGTGCAGACAACAAAGAAGATCCAGACAATCATATGAGAAATAATACTTCAAAAACCTATACTCACCAAATTTTGAAAATCTAAGAAAAAAACGGATGAATATCTGCAATCTTGGAATTCACCAAAGCTTACCAAAATGATTGACAACATTTTTTTTTTTTTTTTTTTTTTTTTAAACAGATACATAATATATGAGGAAATTGAAATGTAATAAAAAACTTCCCACCTAAAAAAAAGCCGGCCCCAGATGGTTTCATGCAAGAATTCTATAAAACATTTAAGAGGTCTTACAACCATTACTACTCAAATGCTCAGAAGGATACAGAGGGAAATCTCTCAAATAGTTATATGAAGCCAGCATGAACTCTATACCAAACCAGGCAAAGATA
>VZQC01001675.1:10041-29725 GCA_009823505.1 Rhizomys pruinosus
TCTCTCTCTCTCTCTCTCTCTCTCTCTCTCTCTCTCTCTCTCTCTCTCTCTCTCTCTCTCTCTCTCTCTTCCTCTCTCAGGTTTCATTTTAGAAGACAGAAATGTATTGCTGAAATATGGCACATTGTTTCTGCAGGCTCATTTGGGGTGGTGGGAAGTAGCTAGCTGCCTTGCTTCTCTACTCTGTACACTCAGTTCTATTCAGGAAAACTCCAGCCTTATGATAAAACCCAGATTACTGATTAAGATTCAGCATGTGAATTTTAGAGGAACATAGGTCCGCAAACATTTTCCATGGAAAGTTCAAATATTAAGTATTTTAGTCTTTGTAAGCCATCTGGTCTGTGTTACAGCTACTCAAATCTGCCTTTGCAGTGTGACAAAAAGAAAATATATGAACAAATGTTTTGGGTTGTACTCCAGTAAATGTATTTTCTGTCAGACCCAGACTGTAGTAAACCACAGATTATAAGGTTCATTCCTTACCACAAAGGCCAAAGCCACTGTCCACTGCCCACTGTACCTCTCATGTCTCACACTCCTCCTAACTGCGTAAACTTCTCTGTGCTTCCAGACCTCTCCCTCTGGGTTGGCAATCTGCCACTCAGTGCTGTGCCCACAGAGACCCTTTACAATTAGAAGTCTATGTTTCTTAGCCGGGCGTGGTGGCGCATGCCTTTAATCCCAGCACTCAGGAGGCAGAGGCAGGTGGATCTCTGTGAGTTCAAGGCCAGCCTGGTCTACAGAGCGAGCTCCAGGCCAGTTGGGACTAAAGGGAGACCCTGTCTCAAAAATACCCCCCCCAAAGTCTATGTTTCTTGATCCTCAGAGTAGTTTAGTCCCTACCAATAAGCCTCTTCTCACTAGTTCTAGCAGTCTGAGAGGGTGAATGATAGAGTTGCTCTAAAGCTATAATGTTTTATGCATAGGGAGTCACTTTCCATACCAAATCTTCTGGAGTTGTAAGAAAGCTTGTAAAAATAGGGCATTTCAGCCGGGCGTGGTGGCGCACGCCTTTAATCCTAGCACTTGGGAGGCAGAGGCATGCGGATCTTTGTGAGTTCAAGGCCAGCCTGGTCTACATAGTGAGTTCCAGGACAGCTGGGGCTACAGGGAGACCCTGTCTCGCAAAAACCAAAAAAACAAAAAAAAAAAAAAAAAAGAATAGGGAGCATTTCTTAGCTGGCATAAGGTGGCCACACACCCTTTAATCCTTACAGTCGAGTCTGTATTCAAGGCCAGCCTAGGTATACGAGTGAGTTCCAGGGACACGCTGATGGCTATAGGGAAGTCCCTTTCTCAAAAAAAAAAAATGCATTATTCTCCTTTCAGGAAAGGTGCTGAGCAGGTCTGTTGAGGCTGCCTGCCTGCTTTAGGCTTATCTCCTGTTTGAGGGATTAGGTTCTTCTTTCTCTCCTGAGGAGCTATAGTTGGAGTTGATGTTTGCTTCTAACTTTTCTGAGTTGCTTCAGTGATTCCCTTTTACTTTTTAGTTTATGTATCACTTTTTCTCCCTAATTTCTAGAATTCTTCCTCTCTGTGGAATGTAGGTTTTTCTTTGTTGCTTTAATTCTTTTTTAACGTTCTTTTTAATTGACATTTTGTATATTTCATACATCATTTTTCAGTCCAATTTGGTTACATTCCCCTCTCCCTGCCCCTCCCCCACCCCAGTTTATGCATTCTGCCATACATGTCTTGCATCTTTCTCTCAGTCTTTCCAAAGATTTTTTTTTTCTGGACAGCCTTGTTGTTTTGGGTAACTCTTTTCATTTGCAGAGTTGTACAATGGATACTTTTATTCTGAGATCTCCCATTAATTTATATCAGAAATACTGTGGAGTAGCTCATTCATGCCAGGCAGTCTGCCATATACTGAGGATGCAGAAGTTCATAAAATAGATATAGTTGATATCATCAGGAAGCTTATGAAGTTAGAAATTTAGAAATTAAATAACTCAATGGAATTATGATGAGTGCTTGAACAATAAGTACAGAGTGATGTGGTATTTAACTATGTTTAAATCATTTGAATAACGGAAACATGGTGGTTCTCACACTTTAAACCTCAGGACCCTTTATAATATCAAAAATATTTGAGGAACACAACAAGCTTCTATTTTTGTACATTATTTTTGTTTTCTTTTCTCTCTCTCTCTTTTTTTTTTTTTTGGTGTTTTTGAGACAAGGTCTCCCTGTAGCCCCAGCTGGCCTGAAGCTCGCTCTGTAGACAAGGCTGGCCTTGAACACAGAGAGATCCACCTGCCTCTGCTTCCCCAGTGCTGGGATTAAAGGCATGTGCCACCACACCTGGCTGTTTTTATAGATTATATTCACTAAAGTTATTGTATTAGAAATTTAAGATATACATATTTATTTAAAGTAACAATAAAAACATGTTAGCACATGTATTTTACATATAAATATTTCTCCAGATACAAAAACCAAATGAAAAAATGTTTTATATTTTTGAGAATCTCCTTAATGTCTTTTATAATAGAAAACTTTTAAATTTTCTTGTCTGTTTCTTTGTTTAATCTTTTGTGATATGTTGTTTAGGTTGAAGATATAAATAAAATCCAGCTGCACAGAGATATATTGTTAGAACATAGAAAAAAATAAATTTAAAAAAGAACATAGAACAAAGTAAAAATTTTTTTAAGTATAAATTTATTTATTTATTTATTTTATGTGTATGAATGTACTGTCTGCATGTACGTTTGTGCACCCGTGTTATACAATGCCGCAGAGGTCAGAATAGGGTGTCAGATTCCCCTGGAACTGGATGGAGTTAAAGACAGTTCTCAGCCGCCATGTGGGTGCTGGGGATCGATCCTGGGTCCTCTGCAAGAGTAGTCAGGGTGTTCTTAATGGCTAGGCCATCTCTCTCCAGCCCCGAAAGTAAAATATTTTAACAGTCTTGTCAGATAACTTTGCATATACTTTTGTGACACTACATTAAAACTTACTAGTGATAATTTTTCAAAGGTTAATAATAATATGGAATTTGAAATATAATCAATAAGATGTTCATATCTTGACATTAAAAAGATTTAGTCTACTTTTTTTTTTTTTTTTGGTCTTTTTGAGACAGGGTTTCCCTTTTAGTCCCAGCTGGCCTGGAGCTCACTCTGTAGACCAGGTTGGCCTTGAACTCACAGAGATCCGCCTGCCTCTGCCTCCTGTTAGTCTACTTTTTACATTAAATGAATCCTTTATCCACATATAATTTTGACCTGAAGAGCCACTGAAAGATATTTTCTTATTCATAGGGAAAGTATTATAATTAGGATCACATTGGTACTTAGACAACAGCAAAGATGTGATAAAGAGTCTGGTGGTTGGAAAAGCACTGGGGAAAAGATTCTGTTAGGATATTAAACCAGGACAGAATATATACAAAGAAGATCTTCACTCCCTAAAGGAAAATGGTTGACAAGGAACAAAGTCTTTAAAGAAACACTTCCAAATATTAACAACAGATCTTTCGGTATCATTGGGAGTATAGGGGGCTGTCTCTGTAGCTCCAGCTGGCCTGGAACTTGCTATGTAGATCACACCAGGAAGGCCTCTATATCATAGAGATCTGCCCTCAGTCTCCTCAGTGCTGGGAGTAAAGGTGTGTACCCCCACACCCTGATTCTATATAATTTGTTAATCATTTTTTTGGTCTTTTTGGGACAGGGTCTACCTCTCCAGTAGGCCTGGAACTCGCTATACCAGTTGGCCTTGAACTCACAGAGTTCCACCTGCCTCTGCCTCCAGAGTGCTGGAATTAAAAGCATGCAACACCTTGCCTGGCCGTAATTTGTTAACTTTTTTGCATTTCCTTAAGTTTTATGTTGTTTTTTTTGGGGGGGGGTCTTTTTATTTTTTTGAGACAGGGTCTCCCTTTAGTCCCAGCTGGCCCAGAGCTCGCTATGTAGACCAGGCTGGCCTTGAACTCACAGAGATCCACCTGCCTCTGCCTCCACCTCCAGAGTGCTGGGATTAAAGGTGTGTGCCACTATGTCCAGCTAATTTTTTTGTTTTTTAAGAATGAGCATTTTTTACTTTGAAAATTGATGAAAAATATAAATCCTAAATATATATTTTTTATCTTATGTGCATATGTGCAAGCTCTGGCATGCACCCATGATGTGCAATGCCCACTGGGTCAGAAGAACGTGTTGGATTCCTCTGGAACCAGCGTTTTGGAAGGTTGTTAGCCACCACTGGAAATATGAACCTGGGTCCTCCCCAAGAGCAGTCAGTACTCTCTCTAGCCCCATCCTAAATAAACTTTAAGATTCCACTCTATGACCATTTTCTAAAGCATTTTATTAGTTCCTTCCCTATATAGGAACAATTTCTTCTTCTTTACTGTTTTCCTAACTAAAGAGTTTCTGCTTTTCTCACAAGGCATGACAGACATGTCTTTAATTGCAGCACTTGTGAGACAGAGGCAGGTGGATCTCTGTAAGTTCAAGGGCAGCCTGGTCTACATAGGGAATTCCAGGCCAGCTGGGGTGACAGGGACTCCATGTCTCAAAAAGACCCCTCCCCCAAAAGAAAAGGTTTTACTTTTCTGTCTGACTTAGACCATTCTGTAGTGTATTACATGGGTATTTATGGAAACTGTACTCTTGCAGATAAGAAATTGAGTTTACTTCTCCAGTAATATGAAGTTTACTGTATTATTTAAAAGATGCAGCAAAACTTTTGGGAATTAAATTAAATTGAGATACTAAGCATTTCAGATGTTTTAATAAAATTACTAAATAATGCATAAGTGCTGACAAAATTTGGGGAAGTATAGAAAATTCTAGGTAGTACAGAACACCATCCTTGTTAAAAAGCAAAGGCTTTAGAATTCTATTGACTTAAAGGTAAGTCCTGGATTTCTGATGTGCTTACTATTTTTATGTTACTATAGACACATCTCACAATTATTCTGATTCCCAGAATACTATGGAACAGTGATGATAATCATATTTCTCAGAGTTGTTTTTGGGAACTGCTGACATAATATATCTAAAATACCTGGCCTATCTCAAAATTTAATACATAGTAGCTAATTGTTTTCATGATTATTATCTGGAATTCAGTAATCCAGAAATTCCCCGTTGCATTATAAACGAATGCATTCTTTAGTGCATTCAGCATCATTGGGCACTTAATGTTCTTGCTACTGCTAATCACTCTTCAAAGTATGCACTGATTATTGAGTTGGTTTGAGGTGATCTTGTCATTTCCAAATAACACATGTGTTAAAGGTTATAATTCAATTTATGGTCTGTAATGTTATAAGCAATCTTGCACAGAGGCAAGGAGTTAAACAAGTGAAGAGTCTAATTACCAGAAATGTTTTCATTAAAAGGCTGCAGCTTATATCCTGGTTTTGTTACATTTGTTAATGGTAGTGCTGAATGACACATTCAGTGCGTCAGATTGGGAGACATGTCCTGGGGCTGCTACAACAGCTGTCTGGCAGCCAGTGGAATTTAATATCTGACTAACTAATAGCCAAATAAACACATTTATTCTCTGCTTCTTGCCATATGAAAATGAAAGGGGATATGTCCAAAATATGAAAATGATATCATTAGCTCTCTTTAAGGACATGTAAGTTCCTTTCCATGGTATTAGAGAGTAGTTGTTGTCCAAGTGGATTTTTTGGAGAACCTTCAGAACAGAAAGGTGTAAGGTTATGGCGCATTCCCCCTGGAATGAAAGGCCATGAGGTCTAAGTTCTTCGGAGCAAAGTTTAATTCAGGGTAGCCGGGGCTAGGCTCAGGGGAAAGAAAGAGCCAAGCACAGAATGGCATCTGGCTTGGGAATTTAAGGAAGAAGGTAAGGTGGGAGTGGGTTTCAGTGAGAGTGGGGTGGGTCAGAATCTGGGATCTGGCTTCTGAAGGGCGAGGGGTGAGGCGGAAGATTCCTGAGTAATCAGTGGTGGCCTGCTTTAGCATAACCAAAGGCTGGCCTGGTAGAGCAGGTTCTAGGACCTTCGGTCTTAGGTGTCTCTGCATTCCAATGGGCCTCTGGATCTCAACCTGACAAAAGGGAAGAGTGAATTAGACTTCCAATATATAAACAAAATTGAAAGCCTGAAACCTAGACAAGTCAACACTCCATAAGCAAGGAGGAAAAAAAAAAAACAGAGTGGTTGTTATGAACCGTGGAACATTTCTTTCTATTCTGTTCTTATTATTTTTTTTTTTTTTTTTATTTCGGTTTGTGTATCAATGTACTTCTGCATGCAGGTTGTGCACCCGTGTCGTGGCACTGCGCGGAGGTCAGAAGAGGGGTCCCGGATTCCCCTGGAACTGGAGTTCTCCGGGAACTGGAGTTTCAGACGGCTCTCGGCCGCCATGTGGGTCTGCGGGATCGAACCCGGGTCCTCTGCAAAGCGGGCGGCGCTCTTAACCGCTAGGCCATCTCTCCAGCCTGTCTTTATTATACTATTATTTATTCTATACAAAATAATGATTTTTAGTAGTGTGTTGCAGAAGCACATGATAATTAGGGATTTCATTATGACATTTCATACACGATATCATGTACTTTGACAATCTTCACCTTCCATGCCTACACTATATTTTTTTTTTTTGGTCTTTTTGAACAGGGTCTGCCTGTAGCCCCCAGCTGCCTGGAACTCACTAGTAGACAGTCTGGCCTTGAACTTACAAAGATCCGCCTGCCTCTGCCTCCAAGTGCTAGGATTAAAGGTGTGCACCACCACCCACCAGTAACACTCATTCTTTAGATTTCACTGGGAACAAACAATTGTACTGGAAAGAATACACTGTTGCGCCGGGCGTGGTGGCACACGCCTTTAATCCTAGCACTTGGGAGCAGGGCAGGCAGATCTTTGTGAGTTCAAGGCCAGCTGGTCACAGGTGAGTTCCAGGACAGCTGGGAACCGGGAGACCTGTCTCAAAATACCAAAAATGAATGAATGAATAATAAATAAAATAATAAATAATAAAAATAAAAAAAACAATATTAAAAAAAAAAAAAAGAGACACTGTTGCCTCCTGTCATCAGTTGTTCTTTTCTATCCTAAGGATGCTCTTATGAACACTGGTACCTTCAGTTGTTTGTTTGCCATAGTTTTTCAAATCTATTGCTCTTTGGGACTAAATTGGTCTTGATATTCTCACACCGACAGTCACCATGAAACTAGCCCATCTGGCATTAATGAATTTTATTTTGAGACGAGTCTCACTTATGTAGCTCTGGCTAGCCTGAATCTTACTATATTGACCAGGGTGGTCCGGAACTCACTGAGATGCATACCTCCACCTCCCTAGTGTGGGGATTAAAGGGGTGTGCCACCACACCCAGCAGTAAGGAATGTATTCTAAGTGTACTCCAGTACTCCAGTGGTGGTTCCCCCTTTGGCAAATAGACAATTGAATAAATGGATCCCAAAGAATTAGAATTTCTTTTTTTTTTTTGGTCTTTTCAAGACGGGGAGCGGCATTCTTGTGGCCCCGCGTCCTGGAACTCGCTTGTAGACCAGGCTGGACTGAATCATAAAGATCTGCTGCCTCACCTCAGGAGTGCTGGATCAAAGGCGTGCGACCACCACGCCCAGGAAAATTAGAATTTCTAAAAGAATCTGCTGCTAGCCAAAGTGGCAGATGCCCTGGGGACATCTAGAAAAGGAACTCTTTCACTAGCTTACAATAAGTCAGATGACCTTGCTAGGGAGACTAGGAGCTGGATTGTTAAATGTGCCTGTTTTTTGCTTTCTATTTAAACCCTACCATCACATCAAAACCCTCGAAGATGGGTTGCCGTATCACTGGGACTCTCCTTCCCAATGTGGCCACATTGTGTAAGTCCCCCTTTTTCCTTTTATTATTGGTTTGCCTCTTTTTTTTTTTTTAATTTAACTTTTTTTATTGATGCTTTGTGCATTTCATACATCATTTTCCAATTCAGATCAGGCATTTTTCCCTTTCCCTTCCCCCTCACCCCCACCCCATCCCAGATCATGTATTCTGCCATAACTGTCTTGCATCTTTCTCTGTTTTTTTTTTTTCCTTTTTTAGCTATAAGTGATAATCCATGAGTACAAGCATCCTTCGTGCAAAACCAATCTACAGGCTGTTGTGTCCAAACCCCCACAGCCCCACCATCCAGTGGGGGTTTGCCTCTTTTAATTGGCTAATTGAGTACAGGTGGTCAAACCTGGCTTTTGGGAGCACAGGCTCCCAAGTCCACTTGCAATATGGTGACAATGAAAGGACAAAAGGCACGTTTGGGGTGCCTGCCACCCAGAACATTTTACCCCAGATGGAGACAAGATGGAAGCTCCCTGTAGCTGGGGTCATTTTACTCTAGGGACATTTTCCTATCTTTGCACTTTAGCTGGCATCGGCTGCTTTTTCCATCTACTTGGTGAAGTAGAAATTTTGCTTTGCATTCCAGAAACCGTCCGAATCTTGGTAAGTTTCTTCCTTAATCCATGCACCTTGGGCTGTGCTTTACTGTTAGCTTTTGTGCTCTTTGATGAATTTGAGGTTATTTTGAACAATTTGGAGTGAATGTCATTTGGTGACTAGCTTAGTTTTGGGGGTTCTTTTGTTGAGTTCTTGTTACAAAGATCCACCTGCCTCTGTCTCCCAAGTGCTAGGATTAAAGGTGTGCACCATCATATTTCTTTTTAAACTCATTGTTCACTAAAATTATGATTGGCATGCCTCTTTGAGATGTACATGAGTGTTTGTATGTGGATGTGTTTCTGATTTTGTACTATTAAGTGTCTTTGGTTGGGGGTCGGGCCAGGCATGGTGGTGCACGCCTTTAATCCTAGCACTGGGGAGGCAGAGGCAGGCAGATCTCTGTGAGTTCAAGGCCAGCCTGGTCTACAGAGCTAGCTCCAGGCCAGCTGAGACTAAAAGAGAGACTCTACCTCAAAAAAAAAAAGAGTCATTGGTTGGTGTTTGCAAGGATTTTAATGCAACTTGAGATTGATAGAACTGGCTTTAATTGAACTTTAACTCAGACAGGCTTATTTAAAATACGATTTGAAGCACTGCCTCTTGGCCCACGTCTTTAATCCCAGCACTTGTGAGGCAGAGGTAGGCAGATCTCTCTGAAATCAAGGGCTAATCTACATAGCAAGTTCCAGGCCAGCTGTGAAGGGAAAAAAAAAAAGACAAAAATAAACAAATTAGTAATGTTTTTATTTTATTTTATTTATTTTTTTTTTAAAGATTTTTTTTTATTATTTATTTATTTTTGTATGTGTATGAATGTACTGTCTGCATGCAGGTCTGTGCACCCGTGTCGTGCAATGCCGCGGAGGTCAGAAGAGGATGTCGGATTCCCCTGGAACTGGAGTTCTCCTGGAATTGGAGTTACAGACGGTTCTTAGCCGCCATGTGGGTGCTGGGGATCGAACCCGGGTCCTCTGCAAGAGCGTCGGTGCTCTTAACCACTAGGCTATCTCTCCAGCCCTAGTAATGTTTTTAATCTTACTTCATGAACTGAGTCTGGTACTTTCAAATGCTAATTTTGGAAAGAGAGTGAGGAAAAAAATTGATTATAGGATTTAGGTTAGATAACCTAATGATAATTAAAATATTGTATTAAAATGCTCAGAAAAGGGGCTGGAGAGATGGCCTAGCGGTTAAGAGCAAGACTGCTTTTGCAGAGGACCGGGTTCGATCCCCAGCACCCACATGGCAGCTGAGAACCATCTTTAACTCTAGTTCCAGGGGAAACCGATGCCCTCTTCTGACCTCCACGACATTGTACAACACAGGTGCACAAACCTACATGCAGACAGTACATTCATACACTTACAAAAATAAATAAATAAATAGAGTGCAAAAAAATACTCAGAAAAATTTTGAACTGCTTTTGCTAGGCAAACAATATAAAATTAAAAGATTAATTTTTGGGTTGAACTGTATGATACATTTTTATAAGTGTAAAGATCGGCTAAGTTTTGCTTTGAAATAGTTTCTAAGAGATAATAAATTGTGTTTTAAATAATGTCATAAAATTGTGCATTTTGATATCTGAATCTATTGATGGGGACCTGGCATACTTCTGTATGAGTTCTTCACCTCAATGATGCAGAGATTTAGAAGCAGTATTTAGAAGAATATTTGAGGACCACTCAGTTTGAGAGAATGGAAAAGAAAGTAGCCTCAGGAACTGCAGTCTACATAAAACTATATGAATTAACTTCAGTCTTCAAAATTCAAAGAATGAATAAAAATGTCCAGTGTCAGGGAACACTTGGGATTTTGATCAATATCCAAAGAGAGGAAAAGTGGAAAAAGGAAAAGTTAACATTTTTTTCTTATTAGTTGGAGCTCAGTAGACCAGGAAACTTACTAGTTAAGATCTGTAAACAATGGAATTAAGGGAAGGAAGAACAGTTGTTTTTTTCTGTTTGTTTGTTTTTTTTTGTATTTTTGGGACAGGGTCTCCCTTTAGCTTCAGCTGGCCTGGAACTCACTATGTAGACCAGGATGCCCTTGAACTCACAGAAATCCACCTGCCTCTATCTACAGAGTGTTGGGATTAAAGGAATGTAACACTATGCTGGGCTGAGAACAGCAGTTTTTAAAGTTACAATCCTGGGGCTGGAGAGATGTCTCAGAGGTTGGGAGTGCCAACTGCTCTTGCAGATGACCCATGTTTGATTCCCAGCACCCACATGGTGACTAGAAAACAGTTCCAGGGGAATTCAACCCCCTCTTCTGACCTCCGCAGCATTGCACGACACAGGTGCACCAACATACATGCAGACAGTACATTCATACACATAAAAAAAAAATAAAATAGAAAAAAAAGTTAAAATCCTGAGGTTAGATTAGAGTGTACTGCATGCTCCACCCAACTCAGATTCTATTCTTTTGAGAAGGGGAAGTTGGTGGCCAGGCTGTGATACCTCCTATGTTCCTTTCTTGGAATGTTTTAGATCTTGTGAAAGGGACTTTTTTGTGTGTGTTCTGCACTGGGAAGTGTGAAGTGGAGTCCTAAGGTAATTATGAAGGAGGGGTGCCATTGACCCCTCCAAGCCTGCTAATGACTGCCTTTTGTGCAGTAAAAGAGTTTGGTGTAAATGTGCATTGCAGAATAATTAAGATAAAGCCAATATTTCTTACAAAAGGTAATGTCAGAATTTCTGTTTATTGAATTATTAAACTCAATATTAATGCTTGTGGATAGGACATTTTTATGATATATGCAATGTGCTATGTAACTTTGGCAGATAAAATACAATAAAATGCAATTAGACAATTCTGTTTAATTTTTGAAGATTTTAATGTGTGTGAATGTATTGCCTGCACATGCATAAGGAACCCTAGGAACCCGTGTTGTGTGGAGGTCAGAAGAGGGTGGGTTTATAACCACTATGTGGATGCTGGGCTACAAACTGGAGTTGTGCTAGAGCAGCCAGAGCTCTTAACCACTGAGTCATCCCTTCAGCCCCTCTGTTAATTTTTTTTTCAATAAATTCAGATGTTTTAATGAAAAACAGTGATTATAGATCTCTGTGTTCATGGTTGCTGTTAGTACATAATGGAATTTCAGCATCAAGAGTCCATTTGGGAGCTTCTTTATTCTTTCAGCTTTGGTTGAAATCCCTGTTCCCTCCTTGTACTATATAAGGAGTTGCCTCTCCCTCTGTATTCTCACTCTTTGTTCAAATACATATTTCCTTAGTGAGTTGAAAGTTGTTTGCTGGAAGGCTTGGCCTTTAGTCTTCTTTTGATTGTTACATATGTTGGTAACTGATACTGTGTCCTTGCTTTTATCAGTATTCAATGAGCCATATGTAAACTCAAGGGAAGACTACTATTTTTAAAGGGCAATACAATTTCTCAAAGTAGTGTTTATCTTCATTATTCTGTGTCTTTTCAGTTTGAGTTGAATTTCTTAATTTTCCTTTTAAAACAGCAGTGGGCAGTCCTAGAAATCTCTATAGGCTCCTTTTTATTCTGGCCCCAGTTTCTTTGAAAAATGCCTTCTAGTAACTGGAAATGATAGTTTCTGTGAATGTGAGATATCTTTACAGAAAAAAAAATTAAAGCTTTGATCTCTGTAAAAGTCTTAAAATACATGTGGATTAAAAACTGGAAGTTGCCTGGTGTGGTGGCACATGCCTTTAATCCTAGCACATGGGGTTGTTACTAGCAGGCCAAGAGTCAGTTTATCAGGGTCCTTTACCAGTAAAGTTGTGCCTGCAATGATGCATAGACATGGTGGCTGTCCTGCGGCTACTGGGTCAAGTTTCCTTGTCACATATGCCACTGGTCGCTTCCAGGGCCCCAGTATCTGAGTCAATACCCCTTTATCCACTCCTTTGCTCTCATCCATGTACAGGTGGAATGGCTTGGTAATGTCTGGCAGCCCAAGTGCCAGGGCAGACAACAGGGCTTGCTTTCTTCTTTCAAGAGCCTGTTGTTGTTCCTGTGTCTAAATAAACCCATTTTTTGTTTCTCTGGTGGCCTCATACAGTGGCGTGGCCATCTCAGCAAAACCTGGAATCCATAATCTGCAGAATCCCGCTGAACCTAGAAACTCCCTCACCTGGCACAGCTTTTTCGGGGTGGGGAACTGGAGGACAGATTCCTTTCTTACGTTTGCAAGAATCTCTGGGTTCCCTATTGGCACTATTCCTTAGATTCGGCCGTGACCAAAAGATCATCCCCATAGTGGAGGAGAGTAACATTGGGGTTACTGACCAGGTACTCACCCAAGTCTTAGTGCAGGGCCTCATCAAAAATAGTGGGAGAGTTTTTAAATCCTTGCGGCAAAGTGAGTTGTCCGTTTAGACCTTCATCGCGGTCATACCATTCAAAGGCAAAATAGGCCTGGCTCCCTGGAGCTAGGGGTAAACTGAAGAATGCATCCTTCAGATCTAACACAGAATACCACTTCTGATTTGGAGGTAATGAGATCAATAAAGTGTAAGGATTAGGCATTGTAGGGTGTATGTCTATCACCCGAAAATGTTCACTTCCCGAAAATCCTGGACTGGACGATTGATAGTCATCCGAGTTTGGCTTTCTGACTCGTAGTAGGGGGGCATTCCAGGATTATTGGCAGGGCCTGAGATCTCCCTGTGCTAATAATCTTCGGATGTGGGGTGTGATCCCTCTTCGTGCCTCTTGAGACCTGGGATACTGGCGGACCCTGACTGGGTCTGCCCCTGATTTGAGTTCAACAAATACTGGGGGCCAGTGTTGGGCTAGGCCCACACCACCAGTTTCTGCCCAGGCTTGGGGAAGATCTTTTAGCCAGGCTTCTATGCATTGTTTGGGACCAACCGGAGACTCATACAACTGGAATTCAGCCTCTGATGCCATGTTTAGAGTTAAGACTTGAATTGGGCTGCCTTCCTTGTCTGAGGCCTGCTCCCTTTACATCAAAATGAATTTGGGCTCTCATCTTGGCCAGTAAGTCTTCCTAGCAGGGGGTATGGGCACTCGGGAATGACCATGAATGAGAGGGTTACGTGGCCCATTCCTAAGTCAATGGATATTTGGGTAGTCCATGAATATTGCTTAATAGCTGTGGCCCCTTGGACTCAGGATTTCTTTTGACAGATTGGGCCTCCTGAATTTAGGAGCACCAAGCGCTGAGCCCCAGTATCAACGTGGAATTCCAGGGGCTTTCCCCCCACCTTTAAGGTTACCCTGGGCTGGGGGGTAGACTCTGAACCCGGACCCCCTCAGTCCCGTTCAGTGACTAGGACTCGGCATGCCCTTTTATCCAGGCAGTCTCTGACCCAATTTCCATCTTCCTTACAATAGGCACATTGGTTCCTACCCAATGGTGGTCTGCGGTTGTTCCTCGCTTCATTTTCCTTGGCAATTCCCAAAAGTCGTGGCCATCTTTCCTTTGGGTCTGGTGCGTTATTAGCCAAGAGGACTTTAGTTAAGTTTCTGTTCAGTGTTTTTCCTGTTCTAACCTGTCTTTCCTCCGTGCTCTCTCTATTGTTATAGACTCAGCTATCTGCACTAGATCCCTTAATGACTTTTCCCCCAGTCTTTCCTGCTTTTGTAGTTTCTTTCTCATATCAGCTGCTGACTGATTGATGAAGGCCAGGGCCACTGTGCCAGAATTCTCTGGCTGCTCAGGGTCTATATGGGTTTAACAGCGGAAGCCCTCCATGATCCATTCAAGAAAAGCCGCTGGACGTTCATCAGTTCCTTTCCTAACATCATAAACCTTAGCCAAATTCGTTGGCCATCTAGCAGCCGCTTTGAGACCTACCAACAGAGCCTGGTGGCATCCCTTACCTTCACCTGTATTGTAATCCCAGTTGGGTCTCCTTAGGGGAAACCCATTATCCATGTCTGCCAGATTCTGAGTCGGGGAACCGGTGTCCCCTGGGACATTCTTTTGAGCCTCCAGAATAATGCGTTCACATTCCTCAGTGGTAAAGAGAACCTGTAAAAGCTGCTGACAATCATCCCAAGTCGGTTGGTGGGTGAAGAAAAGAGAACCGTGTCTAAAAGGTCAATGGCATCCCTGGGATTCTCAGAGAATCTGGCATTTTGCGATCTACAATTATAGAGATCGGCAGTGGCAAAAGGCCAGTATTGGTGGGGTTGCTTTCCATGTTTGATGTGGCAGTTGGGTTTCCCCCATTCAGAGGGTGGATGGTTAATATTTTTCAGAGATGGTGTGTGTGTGTGTGTGTGTGAGAGAGAGAGAGAGAGAGAGAGAGAGAGAGAGAGAGAGAGAGAGAGATTTGAAATGAAGTCATATTTGGAATTGGGCATTGTAGTGATTGCCTGGTAATTCCAGCAGAGAGAGAGAGAGAGAGAGAGAGAGAGAGAGAGAGAGAGAGAGAGATTGATTTGAAATGAAGTCATGAAGTCACACCGGGCATTGGGCATTGTAGTGATTGCCTGATAATTCCAGCACTTGGAAGCCTGAAGCAGGGGGATTGTAAGTTTGAGGCAGCCTAGGTTTTATGGTGAGATCTTCTCTCCAACAAAGATGAAGTTGCTTCTGCCAACCCTTCCTAAAGTAAAAGTCAAGAGGTTATGAAGAAATGGCTCTTATAACCTGCTACTATCTCAATATGTCCTAACTTTGGTCCCTACTTATATTGATTATATTTATTTCATATTTTAGACACAAGAATAATTCACCTTAAGATTGAGGTGTTAAAACAAATAGTGGACAAATCCAACTGTCCTGTGGGGCAGGAATGAATATGTCCTAAAGAGGCACTTGTGCTCTTCTCATCGAATGTCAAACTACTGGATGAATGGACACTCAGAAATTAGAATTTTTTTCGAGGAGTCTCCTCGAAAAGGAGAAATGGCTGAAGTGCTGGAGGCATCCAATATGGGAACTGATCTCTAGGAGAAAGATTTACAACTTATTAGATGACCTGGCAGGGGAGACTTGGAGCTGAGACAAAGGCAGGCAAGGACCACCCCTTGTTGAAATGTTTGGTTACGCATATTTCTTGCTTTCTACTTAAACCCCACCTTCTTCTCTGGACCCCAAAGGTGGACTTGGGTGAGGGACAACTGTATTTCTTTGTCCCACTTCTCAATTTGGAATGTTTAATAACCCCCCTTTTCTGTTTCTTTTTGTTGTTAATTTGGCCCTTCAATTGGCTTATTGAGCTTAAATAGCCAAATTTGTCATTTTGGGCACACAGGCCATGAACCCTACGTGTGGTTGCAAGCAGGCTTTCATGATTTCCCCCTGGTTCTGCTTGTTTCATTCCACTGTTGCATTTTGCCGAGGCCTTCTTTGAGACCCCCAAATTATCTACACCTTGGCTTCTGTAATGGGGACTTTGATGGAAATGGAGATTCATAAGTAGATGACCTGGCAGGATAGACTGGAGCTGGGACTGTACTGACAGGCAGGGGGCCCCACTTTGACCAGAAGGCTTAGTATTTATTCCTGCTTCTTGTTTTCTATTTAAACTTTACCCTAGTTGTTAGGAACTCTGAAGAGAATATGGAGAGGGGCTGGGGGGGGGGGGTTCGCTGAACCTCTTTGTTCTTTCCATCGTGACCATATTGAATAGTCTTTTTTTTTTTTCTGCTTTCCACTGTTCTTCAATAGCCTTATTGAGGACAAGTGTTGAAGCATACCTTATTAATGTTGCCAGAGCTCTGGCTCAGATACTAATAACTCCAGTAACAACTTCTTCAGTATCGCTTCATATGAAATGAGTGTCTCAAAGCTTCAGGTGAAATCCAAGTCACCTAATTCCATTCCAGGTTATTTATTTATTTATTTATTTTATTTATTTATTTATTTATGCTATACTCAGATATCCATTTAAAGCTTTTTGTATGAATGAACTACATAGGTGAAGAATCAAATAGATGATATAAACATTTTGAGAATATGCAGCCAGTTGTTCTCATTTGCCTGGTTAGTACAAATTCATTGTAAATAATCATGAGCACGATGTATCAGAAACATAGACAACATGTTAAGCTTGTGTCTTTCTACAATATAGAACTTATTGAATAACAATAACTTCACAAGATGGGGTGCATTCAAGGACAGTAATCTGCCAGGTATTCATGCTTTTCCTGGCTGAGATGAATACAGGTTCTTTTTTATTCCAATTTTAATTACCAAATAGACACAAAGGGTTAAAGAGAACAGAGTAGAGTTTCAAGTAGGGCGAAGATAGAAGATACTTAGAGTCTGTACTGATGAGATAAGGAAATCAAATCAGCTTCAAGGAAGAAATTGACGTTGTGAAGTCAGGCCACTTTGGGGCACACATCTGAGAGCACAGCTACGGAGTTAAATCCAGCAGCAAAGTCCAAAGGGCAGGACAGAGTCCAACGAAGAACGGAAAGGCAGATGGACACAAGTCCAGGTCCAGGCAATGGAGCAGATGTATGGGCAGACCATAGTTGAGTAGGTCACATCCATAGCTGAGACCCAGCTGAACTGCAGTCCCCCAGGGCAGTGGAGAGTTTTCTGGCAATGGATCACTGCACACACATACAAGGTGTTTAGATGACCGGTCAGGGTTTGCTACCATTGCCTTGTTATGCTGTCCAGCTGAGGGAATTTGCTCTGTTTATTTGGTGTGTCCAATAATTCCTTGGGTCAAATTTCCCTGTTAGGGTTTCACTATGTCCATATGCCTCTATAGTCTCAATTCACTGTGATAAAATTTTAAGTAGCACACTTTCTACTCCAAGGAATATGTCATCAATCAAACTTTGTTGGATGGGTGATGCTGTTCATGTACCTACAAGGCATATAGCCAGGCTCCATACCCAAACTGGAGTCAAAAGTTCCTGAAAATGGGATCTCTTGGGGGAAAAATAACACAGGTTAACACAATATAGAGTAACTTTTAGAGCAGGGCATAGCCTAAGCTCAACACTAACTCAATGTGATTTCTGTGCAATGGAAACTGGAACATGTTTTTCTTCTTGGGCTTTTTTGAGGACTGTTTTATTTGAAATTTCGGGTTGAACTTGTGGATAACCAAGATGATTTGCTTCTTTTTTTTATTCTTGTTCTTACCTGTACTCATTTTTCTTATATACATTTGAGCCATATTAGATGGAGTCAGGGGTAAGAACATAGCATTAAACAAGTGAAATTACATATTAGCAACTTCTTTTGAAGGCTTAACACATGAAAGAGTCCAAGTTGAAAGGTCAAGTGTACTTTTAGCCTATTGAATTTTTCTAATTTATACTTTTTTGTCATTAACCTAATTAAGACACTGCTGTATATGTTATCTATGGCTGTAATAAAATGAATCAAGTATTTGAATAAAAGACAAAAATAAGCTTACTAAAGGGTTCAATATCTGAGTTACATACTGAAACTATTTTTCTATTTGTTTTCTACCCCTGGAAGTGCCTCAAATAAGATTGCACTGAAGAGAAAATTAAGATATAGTAAGTAAATTATTTAAACCCCTTCTCAATATATCATACCCCTTTAATTTTTTTTTTCTGTCCAGCTATGGTTTGTAATTTAATTTGTGAATTTTCAGATTGTTGGTGGTTATAGGCATTTAACTTACAAAACATTTGGATTTATTTTAAGCATATGAGTGTTTTGCCTGCATGTATGTAAGTGCACTTGTGTCATGCAATGCCCTTGGTGGCCAGAAGAGGGCATCAGATCCCTGGAACTGTAGTTAAGGACAGCTGTGAGTCACTACCATGTGGGTGCTAGAAACTGAACCAGGGTCCTCTGTAAGAGCAGCTAGTGTTCTTAATCACTGATAGGCATTTAGCTTTTTACCTTTAGTATCTAATATTAATTTTATAGCCCATTATGGACCTTTTGCCTATTTTCATTCAATAATTGGATTATCTCTATATTTCCTTCCAACATTTTTCAGTTTCTTCAGTAACTTTCTGCATCATTTTTTGACGTATGCTTTCTCTTTTGACATTTGGATTGAATGGTAGAGCTACTATCTTTATTCCCTAGAATCAAATGTTTGTGTATTAGCTGACTAAATCATAGAATTCTGTAGGAAGGAAAGTTGAAGACTTGTATGGACATGAGTCAAATGGGAAGGTTATCATTACATTTCCATTGAGGATAGGCAATGGTAAAACAGGAGCCAGACACAATTGAACCTAATTTTGTTAAGACTAATAAAATGCTGCTGCTGGCAAACATGCCTACTCTACCCATGTAATTCTTATTCTCGCAGGGCTTGAGAGGGGATCAAACTTCCTTCTGTCTGCCTTTGGAAATTATTCATTCATAAGAACAGTTTGTCATAGAGTGTATGATAAACAAGATTTTGAGTCCAGCAATGTGAGATTAGTTAAAGTGTGAGAAGACTACCTTTTAGCATTGCTTTCATGCTGATGTTTTAGTCATAACTGTAAGTGGTAATAATGATATGGTTAAACAGAGTCTTTCTATGGTTGGGTTTTTCTTTAAACATACGCTGGTTTCCCTAAATGTCCCTCAGCGTTAGTCTATCCACTGGAGCTTGGTCAGCCTATGCATGCCAATGAGGGGCTATGAGTAGGTATGTATAGGGGAGAGGGTCTGAACATAATCAAAATGTGTTGTATGAAATTTGCGAGCATTGAAAAACATACACTGGTTTCTTGGGTAAAGAAATTCAATGTTTTATTATCATGTAAAGCCACTTAAATAACTCTATTTTCAAACAACTATACTAAAATAGGGCTTCAGGCAATATAAATGTGATTTTCATAAGCACATAATTGTTAAAATTCCAGTTTCTGTCTTACAGTGAATGTTTAATACAGAATATAGACCCCTAAAAAGAAATAGCCAGAGCATTAAATGAGTACAATTTTAATACTTTCTGTGACCCTAATCCCTATATGACCTTGTGCAAGCCATGTAATTCCCAAGATTGTTTACTAATCTGTAAATGTATGCATTTGACATGAGACACATTATTA
Source organism: Rhizomys pruinosus (assembly GCA_009823505.1). Classification (NCBI taxonomy): domain Eukaryota; kingdom Metazoa; phylum Chordata; class Mammalia; order Rodentia; family Spalacidae; genus Rhizomys; species Rhizomys pruinosus. Next base: position 29,427 of record VZQC01001675.1, read on the forward strand.
TACTTCCCATTGTGTGGTTTTTATATCCCAAACCAAAAATGCATTATAAATAAGAAAGTAAATCACAGTTTTTACTATTTTAAATCCTACAATTGCATATTTAAAAAATCCAGAGACTTGGGATGAAACTAAGTGTTAGAACACTTGAATAGTGTGTATGAAGCCCTGAGTTGCATCCCCAGTGCCACAAAACAAACCTTTGAAATAGGTCAGTCAGTATTTTTTCCTTTCAAGAAAACCCTCAGGTGATACCAGGGGTGGTGGTACATGCCTTTAATTCCAGCACTTGGGGGGGGGGG